>JADBJO010002649.1:0-10868 GCA_016801955.1 Conus betulinus
TCTGAAGGGAGTTGTGCAAGGGAAATAAGCAAGAAAGCATGGTCCCGACTAAAAAAAATAATTGCCCTTGTCGAAGGACTTGTTTTGGACCCATATACTCACTATATCAAGACATCTTCTAAGTAGGCTAGTGCGGCGGCCATCTTGTATTACGCAGTCTAATCTCTGATTCCGCCTCTTTTCGTTTAAAAATCCGCTTCATCCATGATACACAAAAGATAAATGTTGACGAAGTGGATTTCAGATGGAAAGAAGCTTTTAAAAAAAAAGAAAAAAAAAAAGAAAAAAAAATAGGTCATTGAAACGTCATCACAGCCAAGTTCATCAGTTACGTAAAGTTTTGCGCTGTTCATGAATGACAAGACCACGAGGATTATACATACGTAACTACATTCAGATACAGACACAAAGGACATGTTTTGCGACACGCACCCACAACTACATATATACGCACTCATGCCTGCACTAATGCGTGTATACATTACCCTCGCTTCCCCCCCCCCCCCCCCCCTTACCCTTCCCACATGTTGTCTACTCCCCCTCCACCTACTCCCCCGCTCCTTCTCGTCCCTTTCCTCCCCTACCCATTTGACGGGATGTTACAATCCTTAATTGACATGATTTTTACCAGTAGTCGTCTCTCCGCACTGTTCTTTCCCCAGTTGCGTTTGCTCAGCTGTCGCCTTGAGTGTGAAAATGGTGCGTCAGAATCTTGACCAGTCAGAGGACGATAGTGTTTACGGTGTATTAAAAAAAATAAAATAAAATAAAAACGACACAATATGGTATATACTTAGAAACGATCGTGTGTGTGTGTGTGTGTGTGTGTGTGTGTGTGCGTGCGTGCGCGCGCGCACCTGTGTGTGATTTAAAATTGACGACTTTATGCACTGGTTTCTAGCCTTTCTGAGAAATTTCTTTCCCCCTTCGTCCTGCCTCCTCCTCCTCCCCCACCCCCCCACACACACGTGCACGTGTATGTGTTTTGCCATGCTTAATCCATGTTCTTGTACAGTTCACGTGGCCATCTGAGCAAAACTTTACATAGGTGTGATGTGTGAACTTGAGAGAGACACAAGTTGACCCATGTCCGAGTCAGTGACCAAAACAATTTCCATTCACCAGCGTGGGCTGGCCGGAAGAGAACACAGAAAAAAAAAAAAAAAATTAAATCCTGGATCAATGGCATAAACCCGTGGTGTACTTGTTCACCCTAATTTTTTTCATTCTTTCTGGCTCCAACTTTACATTTTATATCAAGTGCGTGGGGAAACAGCGTTTCGAATCACCATAGCCTGTACCACCGCTCGAAGTCGCCATTTTGTCTTCGGAACACACTCTTTGATTTTGAAGTTTTTGATTTTCAACCCCCAGGAAAGTGTCCATCGTAATAATGCTCGAGTTAAAATGTAAGAAAACAGATCTTCTGCGTGCTGACATACCTCCTGCGCGCGCGCGCGCTCACAGAGAGAGAGAGAGAGAGAGAGAGAGAGAGAGAGAGACGCAGTCACTTGCGCCTTTTTGCGACTCGCATTGCGGCGACCGAAACTTAGACAGGACCGGTAAGCCAGGGGATCATCAAGGGCGACAATCCACTTCATAAAATCAAACACATAGAAACTACGTAGACCTCGAGAACGGTTCGTAGCCTAATCATGAAGAAAACTTTTCTCCACGCAGTTTGCATAGCAAGCCAGTTTCCACGTTAAAAAGACCATGAAAATCGACTACACTAAAGCTGATGCCAGAACAATGTAGACTTTGGGCGGAAAATTTTCACCGGAGGTTTATAACACTGACTAGGATTAAAAAAGAAGTCGGACAAGGGTGGTGGGACGGGTGGCGGATGGGACTGATCCAGGGCCGCAACAGCGAACATTCGACGTTCTGAAGGGAGTTGTGCAAGGGAAATAAGCAAGAAAGCATGGTCCCGACTAAAAAAAATAATTGCCCTTGTCGAAGGACTTGTTTTTGGACCCATATACTCACTATATCAAGACATCTTCTACGTAGGCTAGTGCGGCGGCCATCTTGTATTACGCAGTCTAATCTCTGATTCCGCCTCTTTTCGTTTAAAAATCCGCTTCATCCATGATACACAAAAGATAAATGTTGACGAAGTGGATTTCAGATGGAAAGAAGCTTTAAAAAAAAAGAAGAAAAAAAAAAAAAAAAAAAAATAGGTCATTGAAGCGTCATCACAGCCAAGTTCATCAGTTACGTAAAGTTTTGCGCTGTTCATGAATGACAAGACCACGAGGATTATACATACGTAACTACATTCAGATACAGACACAAGGACATGTTTTGCGACACGCACCCACAACTACATATATACGCACTCATGCCTGCACTAATGCGTGTATACAATTACCCTCGCTTCCCCCCCCCCCCCCCCCCCCTTACCCTTCCACATGTTGTCTACTCCCCCCCTCCACCTACTCCCCCGCTCCTTCTCGTCCCTTTCCTCCCCTACCCATTTGACGGGATGTTACAATCCTTAATTGACATGATTTTACCAAGTAGTCGTCTCTCCGCACTGTCCTTTCCCCAGTTGCGTTTGCTCAGCTGTCGCCTTGAGTGTGAAAATGGTGCGTCAGAATCTTGACCAGTCAGAGGACGATAGTGTTTACGGTGTATTAAAAAAAAAAAAAAAAAAAAAAACGAACAAAACGGTATATACTTAGAAACGATCGTGTGTGTGTGTGTGTGTGTGTGTGTGTGTGCGCGCGCGCGCGCGCGCGCGCGCGTGTGTGTGTGTGTGTGTGTGTGTGTGTGTGTGTGTGTGTGCTGAACTCTAGCCCTTAAGGGTAGCATTTATCTTGTCTGTATTGAGAGAGAGAGAGAGAGAGAGAGAGAGAGAGAGAGAGAGAGAGAGAACGAAATTTTATTTAGAGAGAAGTGATTAAGCATGAATAACGTTCTTTTACCACACACACACACACACACACACACACACACACACACACACACACACACACACACAAGCAAACTGCAAATAAACAAGTGAATAAATTACCGGAAAAAGGTAGAGAAAGAAAAAAAATATCAGCCGAAAACTGGGAAGAAAAACATACAAAATACGAATAACCCATCAGTCCCGACGAGAAAGAGAGAGAGAGAGAGAGAGAGAGAGAGAGAGAGAGAGAGAGAGAGAGAGAGAGAGATTTTCATTAGATTCCGCTCTGTGCCACTGACAAAGTTAACATGTATACGCTGCCTTACATTTAATCTTCCATCCCTTTCAACCTACCTAATCATTTAAATGATAAAACAGAGACCCGTTAATCTAAAACTCTGATATACTTATCGCATTTGAAAACCATTGTTAACAGTGTATACATGCATGTGTAATGTAAGCGATGATGATAAAGGAAAGAGAAAAAATATAATCGTAATATGTATTCGGAAAAAGAACTCTTGCAATATGTATTTTAAGAATCAGAAAGTGCATTTTGCTTTTCTATTTTCAACATATTGGAAACATGAATGTTAAAAGCAGCGTCAGCAAATCATTCGTCTTTCCAACTCTTATCTTTCACCCTGTTCCCACCGAATCAGATCCCCTTCTTTTACACACACACACACACACACACACACACACACACACACACACATGCGCGCGCACGTACGCACGCACGGACTCACGGACTCACCCACACACACACACACACACACACACACACACACACACACACGGAACACTGTAACTTCAGACTACCTTTACTGCACACATGAGTCAAATCTTGTTCCCGTTTTATATCTAAATATATACTGCCGATACTTACCAGAGAGTACAAAGCAAGAAAGACTGGGCTGACTTCCAGAATCAGGATCTATCTTCATCTTTCCACGTGCCTTAGGCTACACATGTGCATTCTTGTGTGTATGAGTATCTATTTAAAAAAAAAACTATTCGTTTGAGAGCAGCCTTAAATCAACACCTCGACGACTCAACTGCTTTGCTATGGGTTTTTTTTTTTTTTTCGGAATTGCTCGAGTGTTAGCATTAGCAAATGACAGTCTGATCTCCAAAACACCAATGAATGCTCAAGAAAGCGCGAAGGCAGTTCAGCAATCGTTGAACAACATTGCACAGTGGTGTCAAGAAACTGGATTGTCCATCACCCTTCAAAAGCCCCGTCATTGGTCTGCACTCTCAACAAGACGTCAGGACAATCACCTTCATCGGTTTCCTTCGATGGAATAAGAATTGATTCAGTTGACAACTTACGCTATTCATGTCTAAGCTTCAATAGAAAGCTGACCTTTAGAAAACGTGTAGAACGCTGTCTTTAAATCCAAGAAGGCCTGACTGCCATGAAAAAGAATGGCAGCTAAAGGCATTGAACAGCGCAATCTCTACCGGCTGTATCAGGCAACTGCACTCAGTGTGATTGAATATGGATTAGGGCTTACAACACCGTGCAAGTGATACATTCTTAAACCAGAAAGAATTAAAAATGAAGCAATGAGATTGCACCTGGGAACCACGAAGAACACACCCATCGAAACTATGCGATACCTGCTTGGCCGTCCTTCAGTGCAGGTCAGACGCAAGCTAGAACAGGTGAAAGCATATTCTAGAGCACATTAAATCCCCCTAACCCACTACATGCGGCAGTCAAGGAAACAAAAGGCACTAGTCTAAGACGTGGAAATTTCACGGATGGATCAGGCAGAAGACAAAATACAGCTTGTGTGCCAGTTATTAGAACTCAAAGTAAAGAAGGAATGGGAAAAAAGTATCCAGACCACTTCAAACACCTCTAGAAAACTACCATCGCCCAAGAACTTGGAAGGCGCTGTCGGGAATTTCCAGAAGGCAAAACCAATGCAGAAATTCAGGTACAAGTGGAAAACTTCCGCACAGAAGAAGATATTGTTTTATACACTGTTCTCTAGCCAAAGATGAGTCAGGGTGGAGATACACATTGAAGTAAAATGGCCGAACTATTCAGGGAAGACAATGGGGTATACAATTTGACAAATTCAAGTCTTGAAAATGGAGGTATAAGCCGCGAAGGCAGAGATCATGGGTACCGTATCAAGCAATTAACGATTAGAATCGGGTGAACAGACGCTATCATTAATCATGACAGATACAGTAAGCTTCAAGTAATTCTTTGATATATCCTTTCTGCAAAAATGTAAAAGAAGATGAAGTATGTGTTCTGTTTTTCTGTCCTACACTCTGCAATATTGGGCAAAAATACATTCCGCGTAAAGTTTTATGCAAACCCATGTTTATTCTACGTGGTGTTACTGATGACAAACAGTAACAGCAACATACTGAAAAATCGATGCTTGTATCTGTACAAGGCCTTTAAAAGGCGCGCTGATGCAGTGAAAGAATATGAAGGCTGATATCGAAGCATGTGCCTATGATATTCTTTCGATAGAACTCTGCTCTCAGTATTTTGATGTGTCTGTTATGTTCATTGTTAGTGTGTCATTGTATATATGGTTTCCCCCCTTCAGAAGGGGTTGTGGCCTACGTTGAATAAACATTTTTTTTTCATCTCTCTCTCTCTCTCTCTCTCTCTCTCTCTCTCTCTCTCTCTCTCCTCTCTCTCTCTCTCTCACATGTATAAGTATCTTGATATAATACTGACTACAAGATTATCTTTCCAACCAACTATGTGTGACCTAGCAAACAGAGCAAAGAAAGGATTAACTGCTATCAACAGAATGCTATGGTCAATAGGTGAACATTCTCCTGGTATTTTCTTTAAGCTATTTGATTGCCAAATACAACCTATCTTAACAATCTGGGGACTGTCATCTAACCAGGAGCAAATCGAAAGGGTGCACTTAGCTGCTATTAAAAGATTTTTTGGTGTAAGTCCAAAAGCCCCTAGGCACTTAGTGTACGGCGAATCTGGAAGATACCCTCTTTATGTTAATACTTATGCAAATGCATCAGATTTTGGCTCGTGTTGCTTGTATGGATAATAACAGACTCCAGAAGAAAGCCTATGATATGTTGCTGCAGCTGCAGAATCAAAATTATATTACCTGGACGACTAATGTTTGCTATGTTCTTTATAGATTCGGGTTTGGAATTGTATGGGAAATGCAAAGTGTTGGTAATGTGAAAGCTTTTATTGTAGAAGAAACATTTAAGTGATTGTTACATCCAAGACTGGCATTCAGCTATTGAATCGCATGAGTTGTACGATGTTTATCGGTCATATAACCAGTCTCTCTTGTTCGAAGTCCCAACCTCTGTGTAATTAAACATGTTAACATCCGCAGGTTACTTTCAAGGTTTCGGTTAGGAATGTCGCCTTTACGATGCCACATTTTACGATATACTAACCGCAGTAGAAACCATGATATTTTCTCCCCTCACTGTAAGAAAGCACCGGAAACTGAGCTTCATTTTCTACTGGTTTGTCCTTTGTACGAGAAGTTGCGCCTCGAGTTGATTCCAGCTAAATTTTACAAACATCCTTCTCTATTCAAAATGTCCATGTTGCTAGCCTGTTCTATTGAGACTACTATTACGAGTGTTGGAATTTCATTTATAGAGCAATGGCTGTTAGGAACGGAGTAATGAATGCTGCAGATGCTTCATGAATGTCTTCTTTGTTAACTTTGAACACCATTCAGCTCAGTTTTCATTAAGAATGGCTTGTACCGATTTATTTTGACCTTGTTCACTCACTTTGATATGGGCCTGTGGCCTGTCAAAAAATATTCTGAGTTCTGAGTTCTCTCTCTTTCATCAGTACACACTTAACATTCACTACACACACATAAAGAACATGGTAGGAAGGCAGACACTCAAAGTCTGACCAGCACGTTGGGCTAATGCGTAGGTCAGACATGCGCTGAGTCGTAGCTACAAGACTCTCTTCTTCAATTTCTCATCTTAGTTGTTAATTCATTTATCCATCAGCTTCAAATCATGCGTAGTGTGGTCTCAGAACTTAGCGGATGTGGTGTAGCGTATATGGACTAGTCCGCACGTAGTAACGCCTCCTTGATGAAACTGAGACTGAAACTGTACACACTTATTGTAGACAATAACCGAATTACTAGCTTGCTTCTATCTCCACTGCCCCCTCCCCTAATCTCCTCACCTATTCCCCCTCTCTCCCAACTCTTCCTCCCGTCTCTCTCTTTCTTCCCTCTCTCCTTTTCGTCCTTTTGTATTTGATCCAAGTTTTGTCGGTGAAGTGCTTGGCTGCCGTGGCGAGACGAGCCGGAGAGTGGAGAGCGAGAGAGAGAGAGAGACAGACCACAGAGACAGAGAGAGAGAGAGAGAGAGAGAGAGATTAGTCGCGAGGAGATGAGGAGAGGAGTAAACAGACATGAGACAGACAGACAGTACACAAGTTTATTCCCTTAACTTGGGGCTAATTCCCCAATGACTGTGTGCAGGGACAGACAAGAGACACAAAGAGAGAGATACTCCCTGAGAGAGAGAGAGGAGAGCCCCTCCTGGAGAGAGAGAAATGAATTGAGAGAGGAGAGGATTGTCTGATCGAGAGAGCATGTCGCGCGGGCTCCCACACCACACACCACACTAATACACACCACTGCACACACACACACACTCACCACACTATTTTTCTCCCCACACAACACATTTGTGGACAAGAACCACACATCGTTCAGCTTTCACACACTGTGCCTACACCACACAGTGTTATCTGTGTTGTGGCCACACACACTGCCATTACACGCAGTTTACGACGGCCCAAGCTCCTCTTGGAAATGACGAAAAGAATGAATAGCAGCGGTGCGCCAGTGATCCTTTTCTGACAGAACAAGTGCGCGCTGTCCTGGTTCGTCCCCTATACCACCATACGATCTTGTACTCTCACCACCCACCCCCCACCTCTGACAGGCCTTCCTCTCTCGTGCGTGTGCCTGTCTGTCAGTTAGCCTTTTTTCTTTCTTTCTTTCTTTGCTTCTCTTTGGTTTTATTTTTTTTTTAAAAATGTCTTAGTTGCATGAAGGTCATGGGGCACCTTTCTTTTTGTCTACCCCCCCCCCCCCCTCATCCTACCCCCCTTTATTTTTCTTAAGTGTTTTCACATTCCTTTCTTCATTGGTATTTTTTCTCCCCCCCCCCCGCCTCCTCCTTCTTATTAAAAGTTTTTTTTCTGTCTCTTTTTTTCTTTCTTTACTTTTCTTTTCTTTTCCTTCTTTCTTTCCTTTTTTTCCCTTTTATTTCTTTTCTTCTTTCCAAGAATGCCACAATAGAAAAGTTGAAGAGGTTGTCCGTTTCCTCACTGATTTAAAACCCCCAAACACAGGCTACGTCAAAGACCTCTGACAAGAGGAATGGAACTTGCAGACGGATAAACAGACTATTTCAAAGCCGTCCAAACCGGAAAGAGTTTTTACCATGTTCCCGAGGCGGCCGTAAAGGCAAAACAGTCTTGTACCGTTTGCTTACAGGCCACTCGTTTTATACCCATTCTTAGCTTTTAAAAGATGAAGAAGCTCCGTGGTGCATTCCATGTCATGTACCACTCAAAGTGAAACATATACTTTTAGAGTGTTGGGACTTGCACGAAGTGAGACATAAACACTTTACAGCAGACTCCATGAAAACCCTGTTCAGAGATGTCCCACCTGACGTGATCTTCGAGTTTCTGAAAGAGATGAACATTTTTCATCTGATCTAAGATTTCACGGGAAGAAAGATTTTAAACGACGTTTCTGGTACGTTTTTAGAAGATTTGTTTTCAGGAAATGTGTGTGAAAAGTTTTTTTTTTTTTTTATGACTAGTGAGTTGATTTTAACGTGGTGACAGCCCTGATATGACCTTTTGCGGTCGGCTGGGCTATAAGCAACATTACCTTACCTTTTCTTTCTCTCTTTACTTTTCTTTTCTTTCGTTTTTCTTTCTTTTTTCTTTTTGTTTTTTTTTTTTTTCTTTCTTTTCTTTTTCTTCTTTCTTTCTTCTTTTTTCTTTCTTTCCTTTCTTTTCCTTTCTTTCTTCTTTCTTTATTTTTCTTTTCTTTCTTTTCTTTTCTTTATTTTTTTATTTTATTTCTTTCTTTCTTTTCTTTTCTTTTCTTTCTTTCTTTTCTTTGCCTTTTTCTCTCTCTCTCTCTCTCTCTCTCTTTTTTTCGCCTTCTCTCAGTTTAACTGTACATCAAGACGTATTTACATATCATACAGGACGATTCAATTTGTGTCTGGGTTTTATGTTTGCTCTCGTGGCTTTGAATTAAGTACTTGCGAGTGTTTATAGGCATCAGACAGACAAACAGACAGACCAACAGACAGACTCACAAACACATACACACGCGCGTGCGCGCACACACACACATGCACACATAAAACACATACACACGCAAACACACACACACACACACACACACACACACACACACACACACACACACACACAACACATACACACACACACACACACACACACACACACACACACACACACAAATGCAAGTATGCACACAAACACAGATGTACACACGCACACGCGCGCGCACGCACATACAGATAAACGGACAGACAGACAATTAGACAGACATACACACACACATATATACATACACGCACGCACGCAAGCACAGACAGACGGACAGACAGACAGACAGACGCACACACACTTACACACACACACACACACACACACACACACACACACACACACACACAACACACACACACACATTCTGGCCACTATCCGATCAACTGAAGCACCGAGCCCCTGAGAACAAACCCTCTGATGTGACAGTGCAGTCTCCGACACTGAAACACTATAGCCCTCATCACATCCGGGAAAAGGAGTGCGAATACTCTCTTTCTCTGTCTGTCTGTCTGTCTTCTCTCTCTCTCTCTCTCCTCTCTCTCTCTCTCTCTCTCTCTCTCTCTCTCTCTCTCTCCTCCCGTCAGATCCGGTGTAACACCCCAGATTGCCCCCCATCCCAGAATCCCCCCGGGGGGGACGTTTCAGTATCCCAGAATGCCCCCTGGGGGACGTTTCAGTATCCCAGAAGCCCCCTCGGGGGACGTTTCAGTATCCCAGAATGTCCCCCGAGGGACATGTTGGGTATGCTGACACGTCCCCCTGGGGGGCAATCTAAATCCCCCCCCCCCCCCCCCCCCCCCCCCCCCCCCCCCCCCCCCCCCCCCCCCTATCTATTATGCCCCCATGAGGACAAATATATTTTCATCCCAGAATGCCTCCCACCCCAATTCTCTCTGTCTGTCTGTCTCTGTCTGTCTCTGTCTGTCTCTTTCTCTCTCTGCGACATATTAAAACACTGATTCTTGCTTACCTAACCTAGAAACAGACTAAGAGAGAGGCAGAGACAAGGGAGAGAAATAAACAGACAGACAGAAAGAGAGACAGAGACAGGGACGAGGACTGAGAAAGAGAGAGAGAAAGAGGCACAATGGAGTGGGGAAGAGCGAGGAGAGAGAGAGAGAGAGAGGACAGAGAGACAGACAGACACACATAGAGACAAAGAGGACAGACAGGGAGACATACAGAGAGACAGAGATACAGTGAGGACAGATAGACAGCGAGGAGAGACAGACAGACAGACAGAGAGACAGAGATACAGTGAGACAGATAGACAGCGAGACAGACAGACAGACAGAGAATGAGACAGACAGACAGACCAGAAAAGGAGACAGAAAACAGAGTGAAAATGAAGGATAGACTGAGAGAGAGCGAGACAGACAGAGAGAGCGATACAGACAGACAGACGAGAGCGAGAAAGACAGACAGACAGAGAGAGTGAGACAGACAGACAGACAGAACGAGAAGACAGAACAAGACAGACAGACAGAGAGCAAGACAAAAAGAGGAAAGCGAGACAGACAGACAAATACACGCAGAGAGAGTCAGAAGACAGAGGGAGCACGACAGAGT
>JADBJO010002649.1:15474-17974 GCA_016801955.1 Conus betulinus
AGAAAATATGTACCAGCGAAGCTAAACTGGATTTTACTTTTCTTGGAGACAACCCCTTTCCGTTCATTCCACCATCATGAAACCGAACCTTGCCTCTATCCATCAACCCCCTCCCCGCCCCCCCCCCGCCCACCCTTCCCCCCACCACACACACCCAATCGTAAAATAAAAACTTAAATAAAACACACTCACAGGTGGGCTCTTTTAAACTTAGTTAACGTGTTGACATCTGCGAATGCTAGTTTGCTTTCGCAGTCTGTGGAGTCTTAGGTCTTTTATTTTGGTTGAATTTGCAACTGAAAAAGACTCACACATGGTCGTGCATGTTTCTTAAAAGTGAAGTCCGTTTATGCTGCTGCTGCTGCTGCTGCTGCTGCTGCTACTACTACTACTACTACTATACTACTACTACTACTACCACCACCACCACCACCACTACCCAGTGGTGTACCTGCGGCTACCATTAAAAATCATACTGCCACGCACATTAAAAAAAAAAATGGCACTTAGAATTAGCCAGAAGGTGTACACGAAGTACTGCCCGGATGGTGCGTTTTAAAACGCCCAAGAAAAGATATTTAATGATAATTGAAGGAACAGGACATTCTCCAATTTGGCGACCTACAACAAAAAAGTTAGGCATGGAATCATGGTAGGCTGTGAAAATGATATAAAGGTTAGGCAGTGTGACAAAACCAGTGGACTGTTGGCAATAGATAGATATATAGATAGATAGATAGATAGATAGATAGATAGATAGATAGATAGATAGATTGATAGATAGATTTTTTCTTAACAGATTTTAAGTCGAACTGGTGTAGAAATTTCGTAGTGTACGAAACACTTGCGTACAAGTGGTATGTCGGAAGTTCAGCTTACTTCAGCAACACATAGAATTTGCGATTAAAGAGAAAAGTGATCATGAGCGATCTATAAGAAAATCAATTTCAAGAAATGTGATGTGAAGACATGACTTGGCATCAAAATGACACACTGACTGAACACAAATGGACAGCAGAGGCTTAATTTGAATTTAAAAGCCGTTTAGGGCGGGTACTGTACTTTGTTGGTGGCAGTAGAATCTGGCTACTTAAGAAAGACAGAACTATGGTTTTACGTTATTCAGTTTACACACCATATCTGCATGACAAATTGTAATGTATAGTTTTTTAAACTGACCAACCTGGATTTACAATGTATAGTGCCCAGTTTGTATGACTTTACTACAGTTATCATCCTTTTAGGTTGTCCGTCACAGATGGATAAATACCATGCCGTCATTATAATTCTATTGGTTTTTTTTTCTCGGCAGACCCATAATCATGCATGTAGGCCTATAGGTCATCTGCATGCGAGATGCTGATATGCCTAAATAGTTGACAACTCAGCATGGCACTGGCGTTTACAGACAATCAGTCTGAAAATGTATTTAAGTAGCCATGAGAATGCCACCGTATCTTTCAGTTTTTGTTTCCAATTTCTTCGTGCGTTAAATTTGTATTTTCATGTATTTTGAACACCTGCAGTATTACTTGTCCCCCCCCCCCCCCCCCCTCTCTCTCTCTCTCTCTGTCTCTCTCTCTGTCTGTCTCTGTCTGTCCTCTCTCTGTCTGTCTCTCTCTCTCTCTCTCTCTCTCTCTCTCTCTCTCTCTCTCTCTCTCGATGATTTGCAGAAATGAGGAAAGTTCACTTCAGTGGTTTATTTCATGTCTGTCCATCATAGGTAATTTTAGATATGGAGCAGCTATACAATCGACACTAACACTCACAAAATATCTCTGTGATTTCCTTGTGAAAAAGTTCAGGAAAGTGGTTAGTTTTACGTCTGTCCATCACAGATAATGTTAGACAAGAAGCAGCTCTACAAATTACACTATGTGATTCTCATGTGAGTTTTACAATCTATCAAACAGATCTAAGATATTTATATATCAGTTGAAAACTTTGTAATAAAATCAAACAACTTCAGTTTGAGCAACCATCCCTGCAATATCAATAATGTATGAATCATACAAAACATGTCCTATATTTTGATGGTGAGTAATATCTTTCTCCTTATCATAAATGGTTGGACTGAAACCGATTAAAACACACACACACACACACACACACACACACACACACACACACACACACACACACATTACAGCACCCCCCCCCCCCCCCCCCCCCCCCCCCCCCCCCCCCAAGTTTGAAGAAAAACAAGAGGAGGGATGAGGTGGTTCATCTCCCAAATTTTCAAAACTCATGGGAACGGGGAGGGAAGGGGGGGGGGGGGGGGGAGCAGGACCCCCCCCCCCAAAAAAAAAAAAACAAAAAAAACTTTCATTATAAACTTAGAAAAGGGTGTGTCTGTGTGAAGAGGGACTCATCTTCTCAAGTGTCATAAAACCGTGCTTCTTTTCGTAATACAGCACGATCCACATAATCCGTCCTTTTTCTGTCGTCTTGTATACTTTTCACTCCCAAGGTAAGGTAAGGTAAGGTAAGGTAAGGTAAG
>JADBJO010002649.1:22974-47974 GCA_016801955.1 Conus betulinus
TCCCACTGTGGGATTACTGGGAATGAGAAGGCTGACGCTCTGTCCAAGACAAGCAGCAATGTGGAGCAGTTCAGCCACCCGGTGACCCTACAGAGAGGCCCAAACTATCATCCGCAACCAATACCAAAACCAGTGGAAGAGAGGCTGGGTGCAGACACAGCGGTGTTGATCCAATCCACCAGCTCCAGAGGTACCAGCAAACAATCCTCTTCAGATTGAGTACTGGTCACTGCCGATTGCTGAGCCACCTCAGCCGAATCAAGATTGCCCACGCAGATGAATGTCCGTGTGTGGCACTGCATCTTAGATCCCTGAACGCATCCTCAAACACTGTCAAACCCATGATGTTGTACGGCATGAAACCTGGCCAGAGAGCACAGAACTGCAGATGCAGCTTTGGGGGCAGCCGTCCAGACCTCGAGAAGACTGTGGAAGTCATCGCAGCGACAGGATTGGAGATCTGACGCAGCCAATAAAATCGACAACAGCAGAAGAAGTTCAGAGGACCACATCGATTGTTTTTTCATATTCCATGGCTTTGTTAAAACCTTCAGGGAATATTGAGGAGGGGGACGGGAAGGGAAGACCGAAAAATGGATGGATTGACAATTTTGGCAGAGTGGACAGGAAACCCATTTGCAGAAACACAGGTCTCGGCACACAGCTGGCAGAACTGCAGGAACGTGGGGAACTGTTCTTTAAGGTGGTGCCCCATTTACCCCCCTTAGAGTGAAGGAAGAAGAAGAAGAAGAAGAGAAGAAGAAGAAAAAGAAGACGAAAAAGAAGAAGAAAAGAAGGAGAAGAAGACGGAGAAGAAGAAGACGAAGAAGAAGAAGAGAAGAGAAGAGATGACGAAAAAGAAGACGAAGAAGAGAAACAGATACACTCCTTCATTTTCCCGGCCCCCTCTGTCACCCCCCCCCCCCCCCCCCCCCACGCCTCTTTCTTTCTTTGAATGAGACATCAATCACACTTTTCTTTCTAAGTGAAACAGCTCAATCGGATTTGATAATTATTACTGTGTCCCCTGTCTCTCTCCCCCCCCCCCCCCCCCCTCCCCCTCTCCCTCCATCCCTCGCTTGGCAAAGCCCATCACCTACACAATCGGATCTCGTTAATCCCAGCAGTCATTACTCTTCTTTCTCTTTGCCCGCCTTCCCCCCTCCCTCCCTCCCTCTTCTAACCACCATCACCGCCCCCCCCCCCCCCTCCACCCCCAGTCCCTATCTCTCCCCACTCTCTCCTTCCATCCTATGACCTCGGAATGTAATAAATCTGCACAGACCTGCGCGCGCGATATTTGTATGTGCGCGTGAAAGGCGGACGCCCTCACGATCACTGTATAACCTAGCGTGGTGAATCGACACTCCACTAAGAAAGGTACAGACGCTTACGCCTTAATCAACCATTGCGAGCGACAGAAGACGAGAGGTGCACGCATCCGCCGTATGAGCGAAGACGAAATAAACCACCGCAAGACGCCGGTATAGAAACGGTTTTAAAATGTGACCCACTTTTTATATGTATGTAAAATACCCTAAATATTAAAAAAAAAATCAGTATTATTTAAAGTTATTCCCATGAAACTGAAAAATAAGAATGGCATGGAACCGGATTTCATGACAGATAGTTAGTAGGTCTGTGAGAAGTTTGTCTGAAGAGTTCCGCCAAAGAAACGTGAGGCTATCGATTGGTGAACGCACTGTATGCTTTATTTAGTTTTTCTATTATTTCGTATTTTGTCCAGGTATTCTCCACTTACTGAGTTGTTTCAACCTTGATCTTCTAAAAAAAAAAAAAATGCAAACATTTGTCTTCTTCATTAAAAAAAAAAAAAAAATCAGTCTAGAATGTTTGCACTCATTTTTGGCTGTTTGTCGTTAATCTGTTCGAAATGAAAAAAAAAAGTCTGTGAACAAGCAAAAACAACCAAACCAAACGAACAAACAAGTGGGGTAACTCCTTCTCCAACGATGAATTGATTAAAACCCCATAACGCCAAAACGGTTTCACCTTACGGCACCAACTGTTTTGCACAAATGTTGATAAAGAGCACACAGAACAATTGAGGACCTCCCCCGAAGAAAAGGGTCCCAAGGTTGCCCTTATGCCCTGCACCTGACGCACGTTATATCATTAACATCAAGGGAAATAAGCAACTACAAATACATAATTATTATTTCATCACGGGAGCAAGAGTTATCCTACTTGTTTTTCGTTTACAGCTTGCTATTCCCTACTTTCATTCAAGATGTCCATTAAGAATATCTCATTCAAGATTTCCATTACAAAACTACAACATTTAACATTTCATGAATAAAAACAAAGCAAGCGAGACTGCAACTTAGACAGCCTTAGACAGAAACACAGACCGACTCAGACCTCTCTCTGGAGTTCAGTGAGACTCAACAGTTCAGGGGAGAGAACTTACAGTTCCGGGTAGAGAACTCTCAGAATTGAAGAAATATGTTTCCGAGCTACGCAAGCTCCTCCGGCGTCATCATAATGGCGACCTAAAACATTATTATCGAGGAGGAGACTAAAGCAGACAGTAGCGTACCTGAAAACAAGGCAAAACACCAGTACACATACCTGAAAACAGGCAAAACACCAGCAAACGTGCCGGTAAACTAGACAAAACACCGGTAAACGTGTCTAAAAACAAGGTAAAACACCAGTAAACGTACCTGAAAACAAGGCAAAACACCAGTAAACGTACCAGTAAACTAGGCAAAACACCTGTAAACGTGCCCGAAAACAAGGCAGAACACCTGTAAACGTACCTGAAAACAAGACAAAACACCTGTAAAAACGCACCTGAAAACAAGGCAAAATCCAGTAAACGTGCCGGTAAACTAGGCAAAACACCAGTAAACGTGCCTGAAAACAAGGCAAAACACCAGTAAACGTACCTGAAAACAAGTCAAAACACTAGTAACGTGTCTGAAAACAAGTCAAAACACTAGTAAACGTACCTGAAAACAAGTCAAAACACTAGTAAACGTGTCTGAAAACAAGTCAAAACACTAGTAAACGTACCTGAAAACAAGTCAAAACACCAGTATACGTGTCTGAAAGCAAGGCAAAACACCAGTAAACGTACCTGAAACAAGGCAAAACACCAGTAAACGTACCTGAAAACAAGGCAAAACACGAGTAAACGTACCGGTAAACCAGGCAAAACACCCAGTATACGTGCCCCCCCCCCCCCCCCCCCCCCCCCCCCACTTATTCTCCTCTCACCCCCCCCACCAACCCCCTTCTATGTCCCCCCCCTTTCCCCCCCCCCTCCTCTTTCTTCTCTCTCTCTCTCTCCTTCTATCTCCCCCCCCCCCTCTATCTCTCTCTCTCTCCTCTCTCTCTCTCTCTCCCCTCCCCTCTCTCTCTCTTTTACCTCTCTCGCTCTCCTCCCCCCTCTCTCACTTTCCCTCCCTCTCCTCCATCACTCTCTCTCTATCCCTCCCACCTCCATCACTCCTCTCTCTCTCTCTCTCTCTCTCTCTCTCTCTCTCTTTCTCCCCCTATCTTCACCCCCTCTCTCCCTTTGTCTCTCTCTCTCACTGTCTCTCTTCCTGCCCCCCTTCCCCCCCCTCTCTCTCTCTCTCTCTCTCTTTGTCTCTCTCCGCGCGTGATCTTGCATAGAAACAGATTGAGTATCTGTGTGAAAAGGCCCTGTTCACAGATGGCCGTGCCTCGGAATACAAAACACGTTCGCCGGGACGCGTGTTTTACTTGGAAACATTGTCGTGACACAAGTCGAAACACGCCAAAACGACAGCATATGCAACAGCAATAAAGTGCTCGCAAACAAATCACAAACGCTTTAGGGGTTCCTTCTCTCGCTCGATATGCTTCAATATGTGTCGATGATGTTGCAAACGCACATGTTGTTTACAGGATATCATAGACGTTAAGCCGCTTTTATCTGGTTCACGACATTATTTTTTGTCTTCTTCTGTGTTTCATTATCTTTCAATAAATCAAGTAGTATGCAAGAATTGTAATCTTGAATTCATTTGGTATGCTTTCTTCACAACAACACATACATATCGATGAACTATCTTTTTTTTATCTATGTATGTCTGTATCTTATACTCACTAAAGAGAGAGAGAGAGAGAGAGAGAGAGAGAGAGAGAGAGAGAGAGAGAGAGAGAGAGATGAGAGAGAGAGAGGAGAGAGAGTTGGGACAAAGTAAGCAAAGTGAAAACAACAAAGGAAAGTGTATGGTGAGGGTGCGAACTCCAATGGTGAGCGCAAATTCATGTGAGAGAGAGAGAGAGAGAGAGAGAGAGAGAGAGAGAGAGAGAGAGAGAGAGAGAGAGGAGAGAGACAGAGAGAGAGAGAGAGAGAGAGAGAGAGAGAGAGAGAGGGAGTGAGGGAGAGAGAGAGGCGGAAGGGAGTGAGTGAGAGAGAGAGAGAGAGATTTTAAACAGGTGCAATAACAAACTGTTACTGGAACAAAATAATATAAAATGGAATAATGTAGGATAAACGATAAAAATATGATAAAAAAAAAGACAACCCCGCAAAATCATTGTCTGCACACCCTACCCTTACGAATCAGCCTCAAAGAAAAGAGGAGATGAATTCATAACTCGCAGAAGCAGCAAAACATAGGAAAAGCATTCGAAGTAAATCGTGATACACAAACACAATAATTGATATCAGTAGAGCACAATGCATCTGTAGTATTCATTATTTTTTCCAGGCCGGGAGGAAATCAATGAAGTGAAGAAGGAAAAGGGCAAGTTGTTGTTGTTGTTGTTGTTGTTGTTGTTGTTGTTGCTGTTTTTTGTTTGTTAGTTTGTCGTTTAAGTTAAGTTTCTTTTCTGTGTGGATGAAGTGAGAAATCACAGACACACACACACACACACACACACACACACACACACAGAGAGAACAGAGAGATCATGGAGGGGGGGGGGGAGGTGATGATCCTGGTGGCATTTTAACAAAACTCGGATAGCCCTGGGGATGAAATGTGGCTGTGATGGAGTTAATCAGAGTCCTAGTCTGAGAAAGATACATGTATTTGGAGGGGGGGGGGGGAAGGGGGGGGGGGGGGGGGAGAACGGAGGGAGAAGGGGAAATTCTAGGGAAAACAATTAGAATCTGTTAGTTGTTAGATCAGTAAAGACGATCATAACTGTCTCAATAACTGTTTCATTCAGTTTCAGGACTTTCATTACAAGTAAGTCCCCTTTGAATTTAAAAGATTATTTTGATTTTGATGTAATTGCTAAACCGATAAGAAGTATTTATCTCTGTGTGATCATTTCTTTCCGTTTGATTATTGAGATCAAAAACAATTGATTCAGATGGTTTCTGATGGCAGAAATATTGCTTCCAGGCTTAAGCGTTTTGTTTGGCGAAAAAGGTTAATTTTAATCTTTATTTTCTCTTCTTTTTTTTTTTTTTTTTTTTTTTTTTTTGATATGCTTGCTTGTTTTTATTGTCATTTTTAATGAGCTGACATAGATTTATTTTGGTTTGGATTCCCAACACTACATTTCAAGGAGCAACGATTTGGTTTCGTCTTCTTTAAAAGTTCCTCTGTTCAAATGTACTTTTTTTTAACCACAAAATGATTATGATGTGTGTTGCTGCTGGTGTTGTTAGTAGTTTTTGTTTTGTTTTGTTTTGTTTTAATCGGTTGAAATGATCACATGGAAAATATATCCTTCAAAATCGAATGTCTAAAAAAAGTGTGTTGAATAAGTGTTTTTTGAATTGAGAGAGAGAGAGCCCCCCCCCCCCCCCCCCCCCCCAAACATTCACAGAGCTCTCTCTATCTCTCTCATACACACATCAACATGCACTTCCCCTTCTGCCCCCCTCCCCCTACATATGAAAGATATGCAAGGCACGTCTAGCTAAAACACACGTGCCCGTGCTATACTGCATAATACACGTGTAATAGTTACACGTAAGTCGACGTGTCTTCTCAAAAACTACAGTAAATTCGAGGTATCCGTGAGAAACGGATACGTCGAAGTACGCATAACTCGACACAAAATCTGTTTCCCCTGGAGCATCGACTTAAGCATACTATATATATAAACAAAGCTTGCTCTTATGTTTTAGATTTTAGAAATTGGGAGAGATAAGCATTCACATCCGCAGTGGCAGATAATTCTACTAACAGTATGTGCTTGAGTAGGTGAATGGGGAAAAATAAATGCTTCTCAAAATGAGCCTTCAGCAAACTTATAGTCTCCAAGGGGGAGACAATTTCCAATGGGGAGGAAACTCACTAACATACAACTCCTGGTCAGATACCAGTATTTCGAAATCTGATTGTTTCTCCTCACTGACCGCGGAAAGTGGTTAACTTGACTCCTCTGCCTTTTCGGTTTTATGAAAAATGCTATCCCCGGAAAAGGCTGTTGTGCAATACCGCAGTATGTTTGTTGAGTTTTTCAAAAAACCAACCAAATGTGCCACCCTACGAAGCAAAAGAAAATCACGAAAGAGCAAAACAAGCCACATTTTCTTGTAAAAAGTAGAAAAAATAACCTCTTATATATATGTTGCATTGAAAGTGTACTGGCGTGGAAAGTGTACTCTCAATCGTAACCATTAAGTAGTGGGGGGAAAAACAAGCGTAGGTTAACAATTCTTCCATCATCATTATTATAATGACCTGGCAAAGATTTGAAGTAAAACAGGAGAAAATTTATGTTATAAAAATGAAAACCCTTCACTGGCTGCATAAGAGAACCATCATAATTCGTCTCGAAGAAAAATCTACATGTATCG
The DNA here is from genome assembly GCA_016801955.1 of Conus betulinus. Lineage (NCBI taxonomy): Eukaryota > Metazoa > Mollusca > Gastropoda > Neogastropoda > Conidae > Conus > Conus betulinus. The sequence goes on from JADBJO010002649.1 coordinate 29,735, forward strand.
CCTGCTCCGATGTCTTTCGTCCGCTGGATCGGAATTCATCAGAGAGACAAGGCTGTTTACGTCTGGATTCTTGGCGTCAAATAGAGACGCACCACAGTCCGTAATTCTGTGGTGTTCTCACCACCAAGGTTTCAAAGAAGAATCCAACAGCACCGCCAAAGCAGCCAGCGAAGAGTAGTAGAACAAAATAAAACGAAAGTGTGGAGAGGTAAAAAGTTGCTGAAAACTAAAAAAACATGCGAACAGTATAAAATGTACGGGACAATCTTTGAGCCTATACTTGAGGATCCATTTAAGGATGCAAGTGAGATAAGAAAAAAAATATATATGGAACAGTCTGAGTGGTCAGCTCTGCTGTTCAATAACCCAAGCATTGTCAGCGGCTAAGAATTGTGTAGAGCAACCTTTACTTGGATCTCCAAAGAGATGCAATCGCACACTGATTGACCAAACAATATAAAGCTGAACAATTAAGTAGTGCGGGGAAAAACAAGTGTACGCTAACAATTCTTCCATCATTATTATAATGGCTTGGCAAAGATTTGAAATTGAAGAAAAAGGGGAAATTTATATTATAAAAATGAAAACCCTTCACAAGCTGCATGAGAGAACCATCATAATCCGTCTCGAAGACAGATCTACATGTATCGCCTGCTCCTAGGCTTTTCGTCCGCTGGATCGGAACTCATCAGGTAGACACGGCTAATTATGTCTGTGCTCTTGACGTCAAAGATATATATATATATATATATATATATATATATATATATATATATATATATATATCGAAGTTTTTTTCATATTTACAATATATTCCCCCCATTTTTCTTCATCTTCCAATTTTTTTTAAAGTTCAAATCTTTGTCAAGTCATTATATAATGACTGAAGAATTGTTAGCCTGCACTTGTTTTCACCCACTACTTAATTGTTCAGCATTATATATTTATAACTATATAAATATATATATATATATATATATATATATAAAATACCACTAAAATGCCTAATAAAATTCTTAAAATGCTCGACCCCTTGGGGAGCAACATCTGTTAAAAACAGAATGGGTAAAAGGAGTTTTAAAATCGACAGGTCTGTTTCGAGCGCTGGCTCTCCTGAGGAGAGCCAGCGCTCGAAACAGACCTGTCGATTTTAAAACTTCCTTTTACCATTCTGTTTAAAAAAAAAAAAAAAAAAAAAAAAAAAAAAAAAAATATATATATATATATATATATATATATATATATATATATATATATATATATATATATATGTGTGTGTGTGTGTGTGTGTGTGTGTGTGTGTGTGTGTGTGTGTGTGTACAAAACAAGCTTTCTGAACCGGATCTTACAGAAAGTTCAGTTTTGATTCAGGAGTTTGACGGAATTGGGAACGAAACTGTTTTTAGTTCTATTTGTTTTTAATTTTGGAACAGGAATCTTCATCCAGATGGTTGAACATTTTGGAATAGGAATCTTCGTCCAGATGGTTGAACATTGTAGTTTTTTGAAAGAACTCGAGAACTGTCGGCAGCAATGTTTACAGCTTTTTGTGTGACACGACATACATACAGTTTATCTAACTGTTCTTGTTCAGTGACATCTCCATGAAACACGAGACCAGACTTCTGCGTGCATTATCATGCTCCTTCTTCCCGTAGGCGTGTGAGACATGGACCCGTGTTACCGCACAAAATGTCACCACTGCACAAAATGTCACAATGGTGACATTTTGTGCCAGTTGCGACATTTTATGCAGTGAAGGGCTGCACAAAATGTCACAACTCGCAGGTGTGACAATTTGTGCACCTATGCCCCATTTTCGAATTCACTCTTGCACAAAATGTCACAACCTCTGTCAGTCTTGCTAATCCGCCGCTTTCAAGAAAGCGAGCAGACAATCAAGTTCGGACGTGTCTGGTTTTTTGCTCTCTAAATGGGAGAAAGCAGAAAATGTATCTAAAACTTGTATAAGAAAAAATGGACAATTATAAACACATGTGAAAATTACATACATACTATGCATAGTATAGATGTATATGAGAACAATTGCTCAAGACTAAGAAAGTGCAAAAGAGATGAGTAAGCGAATCAAGGCAAATCGTGTTGTTTCTCTTAGCTTCATCAACCAACATGGGCCATCTCGTATAGGCTGTCACCTCGTCGTAAACATGTGCAGTGAATACACACTAAAAGTATAAGTTAAATATAACATTTAAATTGTAAATTGCAAGCCAAATTGAAAAACGCAAAAAAACCCCCCCCCAACAAACTTGGATGAGTACATCCACCCATCCATCCACACCCACCCACACATCCACACCCACTCATACCCACACAGATAAGACAGAGAGAGTGGTGACATTTTGTGCAACAGTGATTTCAAAAAAAGGTATACAAGTGCACAAATTGTCACAATTGTGATATTTTGTGTAAAAATTTGTGCAAACTGTGACAATTTGCGCAGTGAATAACTGCACAAACTGTCATTGTGACATTTTGTGCAGTGGTGACGTTTTGTGCGGTAACAGACCCGCCCACAGAGGATAAAAAAAATCCATGCTATGGATATCAGGTTTTTACGGCAAGATACTAAACCTCAGGCGTCACCAGTGAAACAAGTGCATCAGACCATCAAGCGGAAACCGCAAGCAAAAGACACACAGAAACAGTACTCGCAATGTTACAAGAATGGAAGTCTTGGTCCTAGTCATCTCAGTGAGCTAAACGCTGACTAAAATAATTCGCTTGAAACGATCCGGATAGAGAAAATGTCGACTGTAGTATCAAGTTCGAAAGGAGACTGCGACGATCCCCAAATAAAAACAAGTCCCTCAAGAAAATTTCGATTTTCTATTCTCCCTCACATCATTCTCTTGCTCTTCCAGTTATTTACAGGTCAAAAGTTCGAAAGTCGAAGAAGCATGGCGGTAGACAGCATATAATCAATTGAGTATTGTTAAATATTCGAGGATTATGACATAGGACAACCATTCCAATCTGAAGGAACTTAACAAAAGGAACGAGAACTATCTCTCGTGTTATAGTCGTTCAAAATGCTAGGAACATTCAAGGTTTCTGGAAGATTCTACAGCGCTTTCTGCTTTGCAGAGACCCCCGGAATCATGATGCAGTTTGTACATGCGTCATTCGGTACACAAACGTCACATCAAACTTAACACGTAAAAAGTGAGACCCAAGATAAGAAGATCGGAATTCTCCGAAATCGGAGTGTGGCTGCCCATGTGGCGGGGTAGTCAAAAACGGTCACACACGTAATATTCTCATCCCCAGTTGATGTATTTGTACCATAGTGTTCAAGTACTTCGGCTGTTCGGATGATAATTAGAGTCTTTAAGCCAGGGTACGACAACAGCAACAACAAAAAACAACAGAAGATCGGAATATAGCGATAATATTCGTACGTGAAGTCATAAAGCTGTAACATGACCATCTGCCTTCTCGGATGATCATAGCCACCATGACTATGGTTACAACTCAGGCTGACTCTGATATTAGGCATAGTGTTTTGTGTGCTTGCCTGCATTTTGCCGCCATTCGTAACACTGCAGTCTCTGTCATTCTACTTATGGCACTCCAATACGCATTGCGTGGGAAATGCAAACACAAAGACGGACTCTAATACATACCTGAGCCAAGCTTAGAGTAGCTATAGTGTAATAGCGCGCATCATTTTGAAATAAGCACTCTACTTCGCAACAGCTGTATTCATATAAAGACTTGTAAATCGCAGCCGCTCCTAAACTCTTATAAAAAGCTATTTAAAAACGGATAGGATTTATTGATACCACTTAGCAAGATGTTAACCTACAAATGTGGATGTCAATAATCCATTCCAAATGTAATTGCTTTTGAGAGATACACTTCTTCAAGATCTAAAACTTAAATATTATAGTGGAAGTTTAGCTGAGAAACTATATCAATTTAAAACAAAAAAGTTACATCATCAGAAAGCAATACCGAGCATCGGTTAGCACAGAGCATGCAAGAAGTGTAGAAACGAAAAAAAAAGTCCGTTAGGACTCAAGTATTCAGTATAAAAATTGCAGAAGCAGGTCTTGCATATGATTGATTGTATACGTCGTTGCCAAGTTAAGAGGAGAAACAGGTATCTGTTTAAGGGTTCAAAGTCATCTACATAAAGAATCGTTTTCCTTAATATTTGTGTGCGTGCGTGCGTGCGTGTGTGTGTGTGTGTGTGTGTGTGTGTGTGTGTGTGTGTGTGTGTGTGTGTGTGTGTGTGTGTGTGTGTTGTTATTGTTGTTGTTGTTGTTGTTGTTGCTGTTGTCGTTGTTGTTGCTGCTGCTGTTGTTGTGTTTTCTGAACTATTTTCCACTTTATGCAATTGTATTTTGTCTTGTGCCATTAGACATTGTTTAAGTAATTGAAAAATTTCTTCGAAATGAAAAAAAAAAATCCAACATTTTTTCATCTCAAGAGCTTCTAAAACTGAGGTTTCCTCCGTACCAACTACCTGTCCACCTGGGCCAGACAAAGACCAGCAAACTCGAACCGGAAACCGGAAACCGGAAGCAGAAAATCCAAATGGACAAGACCCCACTCTTTTACCCTTCCAAACGAACGACAGAAAACCCCCGCTGGAACAAAAACATAAAACAAACAAACAAGCAAATACACAAACAAACAAACAAACAAAAAATTAAACAAACCATTCGCCTACACACCCAGTAATACATCAAAAATCCTCCCAGGTGTACTCACACAGGTCGACGTTCACTTTAAAAAAAAAATTAGATTAAGTCATTGCCCACAATTCAAAGGAAATAAAAATACGTGACCCTGACCCCCGTCGAATCAACCCCTGCGACTTCTCTTATGGCCACATGCAACGTGCAAAGAAAAAAAAAACTTCCCTTCTCCCACATGAAAGGAAAAAAGGGGAAAAAAGATATATAATAACAACAACGGTAGTGTGAATATCGCTGGCAGCTTATCCCGAGGAAATATAAGAGGGAAGGAGATAACAGTGCTAAAGCACTGGAGAACGAATGATATGTTTGAAGCCGGCACTAAAGAGTTAAGTCCGCACATGTGAGTTAAAAATAGCCAAGCAAACTCGTCGCACACAACATATATGTGACATTCTACAGAAAACGCAAGATTGAAAACGAGAACGGAAAAGAAAAAAGGATCAACAAAGAAACGTGGTGTGTGAGAAGAGCTTTAATTTTCTCCTCCTCCTCCTCCCCCAACCCTTACCTCGCCTCACACCTCCCCCCCCCCCCCCCCCTTACCTCCTCCTCCTACGCACATCCTATCTCTCCCATGCCCTCCGTATCCTCATCCCCACCACATGTCTATTATCTCAATTAAATCAGTTTTTAAAACAATTGCAAATCATTTTTGTTTTGTTTTGTTTTGTTCTGAGTAATCTCGAAAAGTAACTTTCATAAGCTTTCAAACTATCATATTATCGAACAAAAACCAACCTTAAATCGATGACGAGAACACACACACGCACCCACCCACCCATACACACACACACAGGCGCGCGCTCGCGCGTGCGCGCGCACACATACACACGCACAGATGCGAGCGCGCATGCACGCACGCATGCATGCACGCTCGCACGCAAATACACACGCACGCGCGCGCGCGCGCGCACATGCACGCACGCACGCACGCCAGCACGCACACACACACACACGCACTCACGCACGCGCACGCGCGCGCGCGCGCACACACACACACACACACACACACACACACACACACACACACACACACACACACACACACACACACACACACACCGGTTCAGTCTGATATATTTCAAGGACTGCAAGCATTGTCATACTTATGAGCCACTCGTATGACATATTGCTAGCGCCAATAGCCCACGAATACTGTTTTGTTGAAAAAACAACCACAGTACTTGAAGGCGAGAAAGCAGTAATGATGACTGCTGCTTTTGCTCCTTAATAACTTGCCTCGCCTGTTGATGTGACACTCACAAAAATCTGTAATCGTGACCCATGAAAAAGCTAACGTATGATTCATGAAAATGGGTCTAACCTAAGTACACGAGTTTCCTTTCTCTGATTTTATTGTAAATTTGTTCCTTTGACAGTCATTGATCTGTTGATTATACAAAACTGTTTAAGTTGATCTGGAGGCTAACATTGTCTAAGCAGATGCATAGATGTTAACTAAATTAACAGTCGGACCGTCCTAGTATGCGACAATTACATTCATGCAGAAAAAGGTGCAGATGCCAAAAGCCTCAAAAATCGTCATGATTGTTCGTTTTCGTTTTCTCTCGACTTATCAGGGCCAATTTTCGTTTCTTTTGACGCAAACAACGAGAAAGGAAATGTCATTTTCATGTCAAAAAAGTTTTCTTATGAAATTTTTTGTTTTGATGTGAAATTATCGTTTCAGTGAAAGTTATTGTTTGTCTGTCATAATGATTTCCTTGTGGATTCGATTTTGACAGAGTCGAAGCCCTGCGATCAGGTAAGCTATAAGCACAATCAAAAGAAATGTCCCAATTTTCTTCTGGTCTGTCGTCACCGTTCTTTTTAACGCAAGAGAGTAATCATTGCTGTTTTCCTGAAGAAAAATTCTGTGTTCACGATCAAAAACCATAATTACCTCAAACAATGAGTTATGCCACCCATGTCCGTTGTTCTTTAGTTTAAAAAAAAATATGTTTATTTGTCAGCAGTATCATACAAAAACTGGGGATCCCATATTAACCGAACTTTGTCAAACTATGGAACGTTTTCCCAGGACAACATTGATATAGCTTTACTACCAGAAAATGAAACCAAACCAAACCAAACCAAACAGAAGAGAGGAGAACAAAACAAAACAAAACAAAACAAAACCAACCACCAACAAACAGAAAGTGATCTCTCTCTCTCTCTCTCTCTCTCTCTCTCTCTCTCTCTCTCTCTCTCTCTCTCTCTCAGTCTCAGTGTGTGTCAGTGTGTGTGTGTGTGTGTGTGTGTGTGTGTGTGTGTGTGTGTGTGTGTGTGTGTGTGTGTGTGTGTGTGAGAGAGAGAGAGAGAGAGAGAGAGAGAGAGAGAGAGAGAGAGAGAGAGAGAGAAGCTTTTGCACGCTTCCCCACAGAGTGTGGCAATGCAGTTTCAGTTTCATCCACGGAGTATCGCTGAGTGCTGACTACTTTATCCCTAAATGAATTAACGACTGAGAGGAAAGGATTCAAGACGAAAGTCTCATATGATGCACGACTTAGCAGATATCCGACCGGCGCATCAGCCTTGTGGAAATGTAGAAAACGTGAAACTGGCGAGTAGGAGTTGTTACAGATGATATACATCCATTACCCCCCCCCCCCCCCCCTTTGTCTGTCTGTCTGTCTGTCTGTCTGTCTGTGTCTCCCTCCATCTCTTTATCTCTCTCTCTCTCTCTCTCTCTCTCTCTCTCTCTCTCTCTCTCTCGTCGTCTTGTCGGGATCGTTTACTTTTCTTACTCTTCTCATTGCTGATACTGCACTCTAGTCTCTCGCCCTGACTCTGTGAAAATAACAAATTTGAATGTGAAAAAGACAATTAACTGCTGGAATTTCGGGTCAGTCAAATATGTGATTCAATGCCATATGTCAGTAAGGATAGCAGAATCACGCAGGACTTGCGGACTTTCTTGTGTTTCTACGCCTAGCCAGTGGTAGAGAGCGCGAGGATTTGGGAGTGAAAAGTCTAAGCCCGACGACAGGAAGAGTCATGTGGATCGAGCTGTAATTTAAAAAAATTTAAAAAAATTAAAAAAAGCGGACATTGGATCTTCTGCCCCCCGCGTCTGGCACAGTCTGGACCAAGGGCTGGACTGTGTGATGAATATGTTTCGGTGAAAGCTGATCTTCTGACAAAACCAGATGCAGCTTTGAGTGTAACAGAGAATATTTGGCGTTTTGGGTTTCATCTGTAGCTGTGGACTCTGACCTGTTCTTATGTGGAGTTTAATTCTCGTGTTTCCCCCTTCTGTGCCATGCCGTATTCTTTCAGTCTGGCATTGACCCCCCCCCCCCCCCCCCCCCCCCCCCCCCTCCCCTCCCCATCTCCCTAAGAACTATGAATTATCCGAATATTCATTCGAAGACATTACCTTTCCCGTGGTCTTTCCTTTTGCTGTCCGATTTTGTTACAGTTTTTGTTTGTTTGTTTGTTTGTTTTTGTTTTTGTTTTTGTTTCAGTTAGTTTGCATTTGGATCAACGTGCACGATTTAGTTCCAAATATTCAGTTTGCATCACTTTTCCTGATAATAATGATTCCATCACTAGCATTACTGCTGCCAGTGCTGCTGCTGCTGCTACTACCACTACTACTCTCTGTGTCTCTGTCTGTCTGTCTGTCAGTCCGTTTGTCTGTCTGTCTTTTGTGTGTGTGCTTCTCTCTCTCTCTCTCTCTCTCTCTCTCTCTCTCTCTCTCTCTCTCTCTCTCTCTCTCTCTCTCTTTCGCCATGCCGTGCTCCTTCACTCTGACATTGACATTTGCCCCCCAATAACGTTAAATTATCCCATTATTTATTCTGATAGATTATGTTTCTCGTGATCTTTCCTTTTGCTTTTCGATTTTTTTCCCTATTCAATTTGCGTTCGGATGAGCACGCACAATTTTGTTCCAAACATTCAGTTCGTGTAACTTCTTCTGTTACTAATGTTTCCATCATTAGTATGACTGCTGCCGCCAAAGCCGTCACTGCTACTGCTGCTACTACTACTTTCTCTGTCCCTCTGTGTGTGACTGTCTATCTCTGTCTGTTTCTCTCTCTGTCTCTCTGTCCCTCTATCTGTCTGTCTTTTTGACCGTCTCGGTCTGTATGCCTCTCTGTCTGTCTGTCTGTCTGTCTCTCTCTCTCTCTCTCTCTCTCTCTCAGTTTCTCTCTCTCTCTCTCTCTCTCTCTCTTGCTCGTGCGAGCTTGTGTATGTGTGTGTGTGGCGGGGAGGAGGTGTTGGGGGGGGGGGGGGTGAGGAGGTATATATATATATACATCTCTCTCTCTCCCCCCCCCCCCCCCCCCCCCCTGTGTGTGTGTGTGTGTGTGTGTGTGTGTGTGTGTGTGTGTGTGTGTGTGTGTGTGTGTGTGTGTGTGTGTGAGTGTGTGTGTGTGTAAAGAGATTGATATATAATTAGACAGACGGACAGATAGACAGATAGATCGGTAAGCAGATTGAACACAATTGAACACAACACAAATTTTATTGTTTCAGGCCTCCTCCCTATAACAATGTGAGGTGCAGTGCACACATAAAGAGAAAAAAAAAAAAGAGAAATGACAACAAAAAAATATTTTTCGATGTTCTAATAATGCTAATTTTATGAGGGTAATTCATACTGTGCGGGATACGAGTTCTCTTTTTTTTCAGTGCATAATAATTGTACATAGCAATATCTCTTGTAATATGCACATTTTCTTTGCAAGTAATTGTTTTAGTTCAACAGAGTTCACGTTCTGAAATTGTCTTCAGTATGTATTTTTCCCTGAAAGGCATATAAGCATTGCATCTCAATAGAAAGTGGAGTTCGTTCTCAAGTTGGTTACAAAAAGGACATGCTTTGATATTTTCTTTGTATCTGCCGTTTAAGTTTAAGCCAAGACGGAATCTCGTGAAATACATTTTAAATTTATTAACTGTTAAATAGGTTAGATAAGGTTCTGGTTGTAAGAGAGACTTAAATGAATAATAGATGTTGAAGCGATCACTTGAATTTAATTTGCTAACCCATCTTGCTGATAACAGTCAGCCATCCCTTGCCTAAAAATCTCCTTAAACATATTAACACATTTCCGACCCCACCCACTAACCACACTTCAGAAAATCCATGTCTATCAAGACAACATTTTATATCATATGCTCAATTATTTTTTATTGTTAAGGAAAGATATGCTTGCTTGGGTTTTTCTATTCAGCTCCATCTGTTGTAAAGAGAACCAATAGCTAAGTGCTCTTAGTGTGCTGTCTATATAGACTATAGTGACCAGTCTCTCCACAGACCATCGCATTTGGTGTTTTAGGACTTGTCAGTTTTTTTTACAGGCAAACAGATGGACCGCTTCGACAGTTTCATATTGTGTAATACCTCACACCTCTGCAGTAGCATTGGCTTCACCATTGTGTCAAATTGTTTTAAAAAGATAATTATGTCAATCCTACTCAAATTCCACATTGTTTTCATAATTTCTATTGTTTTATGTTTGACCTTCCTTGAATAGTCATCCAGCGCTGCTACAAAAGAACATTTAGTAGTCAAGATGACACTAAGATATTTGTAGCTGTTCTCAATTCGCTCTCCTTTATAGCACCATTTTTCATATTTGGACAAATGACCCCTTTTTCTAAAAATCATAACTGTAGTCTTAGTCAAATTTACTTTTCGACCCAATTTATCAGACGCTATCTGCAAATTGTTTATTTTGGTTTTGTAGACCTGAAGGTGTAGATGAAATTAAAGCTACATCATCCGCGAAAAGCAAGAGGAAAATTTTATCTTAAAAGCAAGAGGAAATTTTATCTAAAAGAAGGAAGAAAACTGAAAGCCATATTTTCTTTACTATTCACTTCTCGTGCCACTTCAGCTGTAAGTAACGATTTGATCAAGGGAGATAACAAGCACCCTTGCTTCAGACCGCCTGGGCATTCAAAGAACTCTGTTATCTCAGAGCCCCATTTAATTAACGCACGATCGAACAGATTTATATATTCCCTGCAGCATATTTAACATTTTAGTAGATGTATTATAACTTTTTTTTTAAGCACTTCCATAATCTTTCTCGGTTGACTGTATCGAATGCTCTCATGTAGTCGATGAAAGCTATGTATAGTTTTCCATTTTTGCGTTTCTCGTTAATACATGCATTGATCATTGTAATTAGAGAGAAAATATGGTCAATAGTCGAATATGATTTGCGGAAACCACCTTGTTCCTCACAAATTTTTTCTTCATGTTCTGCCCATTTGTAGAGTCGTTTGATTAAAATGGTTGTTAACACTTCACTAACGCAGCTTAGTAGTGAAATCCCACGGTAGTTTCCTGGATTAGCAGTCACCTTTTTAAAATAGAGGAACTATGACCGAGTGTGACCATTCAACAGGATAATAACCGTTATCGTAGATTCTGTTAAAACAATTTTACTAAGAAGGGGGCAATGAAATGAGCAGACGATTTTTAAAAACTCATTACTAATATTGCCTGACCCTGAAGCTTTTCCTGATTTTGATTTTCTAATTGCTTGCTTAACTTCAGCGTCTGTAATTGGTTGGTCTAAATCTGGAATCCAGACGGGGTCTACAGATTTTAGCAGGGTGTCGTGGGGATTTCCGTTCCTTTCGTCTGACTCACCAGCCTGTCTAAAAATATTTTCAAAATGATGTTGCCATTCGGAGATGGAAATGTTGGTTATTTTACGTGGTTTGTGTCTAACACTGCGGATTGTAGACCAAAATTTGGTACTGTTGTTTCTACTATTTAGCAGAGTATCCCTCAGATTTTTTTTTTTTTTTTTTTTTTTTTTTTTTGTATTGCGTTCTCTTATTTCTAATTGTGTCGTTATAAATATTTCTTTTGACTTTATACTTAGCCTTATCTTTTGCCTTTTTTCGTATGCGTGTAGTGTCTCAGCGCTCGCCTTGCAATACCTTTAAGATTGCGGCACGGGGCATCATACAATTTGTTATCATTTGGTCTTGCACGTTTTTCTTTTTCCTTTTTATTTATTTTTTTCCAAGTTGTGCATTTCATGCATTCACCAGCTTCAAGTAGAGTGTCGATGAAAAGTTTAAGTCCACCTTCAAGGTCGTTATCAACCAGATTTACAGCTTTATCAAGAGCCTGACTACGATGAGTGGATTCTAAACTTGCTAAAAATAAATGTTCTTTGCTGTGCTCCCATTTAAACTTTGGTTATAGGTACATCTTGTTTTTCTTTCTCCCTTTCCTTTGTCAGTGACGGTACAATGAACAAATAATTTTACAGGCATGTGCTGGGACTCACTGCGTTTTTTTCTATTTTTGAAGATTTGGCTATCCATGTCAAATCTACAGATCATGCAAAAAAAAAAATCAATAGTTCTATTTCCTTGATCAGCAAGAAACGTAAAACTGCCATCAAAATGGTTGTCAATGAATCCATTCAGGGGTGACAGCTGAAACATGGTGCACAGTTCCATCAGTCTCTTGCCAAACCCATTAACCAATTCATCTTCTGAAGATCTGCACATTTCATTATAACTATCTAGAACAAGGTCATCACAAGTTAAATCCATAATTTCTAGCCCCCATTCTCCTATTCTAGCATTGAAATCCCAACAAACCAGAAAATGAAACTCTTTGTCTTCCTTCATCAAAAGACAGCAAAATTGTTCTAATTTGTCTGAAGTACATTCAAAATCCTTGTCATTGTAAAAGACCCTATTCATAGGGTGCTTATACATATTAAAAAATAGTACGTCACTATTGCAGCCAAACAATGTTTTACAAAGCTGCAAACAAATAACATTATCAGCATTTGTTTCAATCTGTTTAACAAAATATGACCACTTTCTTTTCACTAAAGTAACAACCCCTCCTGATCCGCGACCCATCCTGGACAATTTGGCTGTAGGTGAATGGAAAACAAGAAAATCTTTAAAGTAAACATCAAAACTAAACGAACCAGTCGCCGTGGCGAAGTGGTTAGCGTCGCGGACTCCCGGCTGGGAGGTCGTGGGTTCGAATCCCATCAGAGTCATGTGGGTTTTTCTGCCCCGACCGGCTCCTACCCGGAGTTGAGTTTTACTGCGGACTCAGTTGGGAAGACTGGGACCACACAGTCGAGTTTCATCCACTTAATGGATGCGTTTCTGACAGTGTTGCTCAAATTCCTGACCAACACTGCAGGTGCCTGTGTCTCTCGGGCCTGGTTGACGCCGGGATATATTATGAAGGAAGCGTAGAGTACAGCCCTGTCATGTAGTCTCAGACCGAAATGGAAATCCTTAGCATCATCTTAATCATCCTCATTCTCATTGATCAGCAAAAAAAGGTCTCAAATTCTCAAATTCTGTGGCCCTTCATGCCCTGCTCTCACGGTGACCTCAATTTCAATGTCCTCTCCACGTCTGTGGCCTCGGTTTCGTTCCGTCGGGGTCACCGGTATCGGCGAGTCCATGGGGGCTGTCGTTGGACGGGCGTGGTGGCGCTCTCCGGAGGGAGAGCTCACTCAAGCCTGCTCCGCGACTAAGCAATTATTGTCGTCAATAGGGGGCTTAGTTGGTGGTGTCCTGCGTATGTTAGATCAGAGCAGGCGCTACTGAACACCACCGAAGTGACTCGGCAGCAGTGCAGTGTCTCCTCCGGTAGTTGCCTCTTGACGACTTGACACTGACTGCTCCCTGTGGATTGCCGGTGCTTGGGCTGCGGCGGGGCCGACCGGGTGTCGGAATGAGCGGCGTGGGTGCACTGCCTCTAAGGTGGCACAGAGGTTGGGACGGCTAAAATAAATAAATAAACGAACTGAAGTAAAAAAGTTTCCTGCAAACAGCAGACATCAAAGGAAGTAATCTAATTAATAAAATCAGGATCACACAACTTGGCGCTCAGCCCATTTACGTTCCAAGAAACAAAAGAAAGAGAACTTGATATGATGTTTGTAGTGTGTGTGTATGTGTGTGTGTGTGTGTGTGTGTGTGTACTGTCGTTCTCCTCATCAGCTCCATTAGTACCATCGTGACGGACGGAGTGCTTCACGATAGTTTTAAAACCTTCGAGTTTGATCCCACATGCCGCTTCAAAGGACTGTACAATTGAATACGAAGCTTTTCTCGAATATTTAGATTCTTATAATTTTTTGAGTTGACATTCCAAAGCACATCATGGCCTTGGTACGATTCAATCAAATGTTTGGTCTCCGAATCGGACAGTCTGACCGCCTTGCTGGACGACGCCATTTTTCCTTGTGTCATGGGTGTTGGCTCAATGCTGAGCGTTGATTGTTTTGGAGGATACTAACTGTCCGTTTCGAATAGATCACGGTGTATCTCGAACGGTCGGGGTTTTAACTGGATGCCGAAGTCCGTTTGAGATGTACGTTTACTATGACAGACGCTACGTTTGGGATCGGGTTCGACCGGTACTACTTCCGAAGCGTACGGGCCCTTCGCTCGTAAATTTCCCTCGGCTGCTGATCTCGAACTTTGAGTTTGACCTCTAGCATAGAAACCGATCTTCCCTTCATCTCTAATAGTTTACAGTTGCTGGGGACTGTCGTTTTGTCAGATCCTGACTCACTGTCAAGTCTTTCTCTTTCATTTTGTTTCTTCCTTGCTGATCTCTCATCAATGTCATCAGCTTCCCCCATTTCTAGAAACGAACAATGATGGGGCGGGGTTGGGGGTTCTCGGGGGTTAGGTCTACCTAGTCTGTGAGCCCTCTCCACGACGTCATCATCCCACTGCACGTGAGGGAAATAGGTGTTCAGAGTGTCCTTAATCAGTGAGGCACAGTCTTCATTTCTACTGCTAGACTCAGGTAGGCCAAAGAACTTAACGTTATTGCGTCTGGAGAAAAACTCCAAACGAACGATCTCTTGCTGCATGCTATGGATTGTCTCTGATATTTCTTCTTCTTGCTGCTCAGCCATCTCACGAATATCTGCTCGGTTAACCTTCGCTAATTCTCTCACCTGATTGACGCTCTCACATAGATCAGACATTGCCTTCTCCAGTCTCTTGATGGAGTCAGCTTGAATCTCCATAGCCTTCATAACTTTATCTACACGATCGTCCAGTATCTTCTCAAAGGCGCACGTCATCTTTTTCCACAGTTTTGTCTGCATTTTCAGAGTTCTGAGAATCCTGGGTGTTTCCTCATAGGGGGAGTAACCGGACCCGGGTTCAAAGAAACATCTCCGGAGAGCCAGATTTGCCACATTGCCAAGACGCAGTTTATCACCACGGCAAGCCCACACCCATCCGGGACAACACGGAATGGCTGCCACCGGGCTGTGACGTCACACGACTCAACGCCACGCTGTGTCATTTAACATTTAACACTGCAGCAACACAGGGGTTTTGGTCAACAGAGTCAGAAAAGGCAGTTCATGCTTGTTTTCATTGCGAGGGCGAAAGCCAAAAAGCACGCCAGCCACGCGTAGAGCAAACCAATGTCCCCCACACTTGCCTTGTACGAGTGTGTTGTCATCCATCTTGCTGCACGAGATTTGTCGCTGCTTCGCCTTGACAGGTTGAAAATACCAACACGAGCCCTCCACGCCTCGATACTAATCATTTTCACCACGAAACAATGGCACAAACCTTACTTGTCAGTTTCCAATATACAACTTTGAACATTCAGCACTTGGCATATTTGAAATTTGCCATAGAAGACGCAGTTCACTGACTACACATCTTTCCTCGTGCCATCTTGCAGGCGCATCCCGATCAGTAGAGAGAGAGAGAGAGAGAGAGAGAGAGAGAGAGAGAGAGAGATGGGTAGCATTGTGCGGATTACCTTTGTAATTCACCTCTGTAAGCATCCCAGGTCTGTACACACCCAGTGCTGCGTGTGGGGAAAAAAAACCTGTCGTCGTCTCTTTGTAACAAGGTTTATGTTATCAGACTTAATCTTTTAACAGGTTTGGCCGGTTCAACATACTGATGCCAGGTCACGCAATAAGCCCTGAACCGCATAATGAAAAGCGATCAGTGAACTCTTTTCTGTGCACCTTTGACAGGACATTACCATTCACATCCCCCCCCCCCCCCCCCCCCCCTCATCTCCACCACTGCTCCGTTCTCTCTTTAACCCTCTCCACTACCCCTTCCCTACCCCCATTCCCCTCCCCTATCCCTCTGAACCCTCCCCCCCCCCCCCCCCCCCCCCCCCCCCTCCCATTCTTTCCCAGTTTTCACTTTACAATGTAAGACCCCACTTCAGATCAAGTGTTGCAGGTGCAGCTTTTCCGACGAGGTCAGTTACTTAAAGGGATGTCATTTCCCCCCTCCCATTCTCTCTCCCTTCTCCCTCTCCGCGGACCCCCCCCCCCCAACCCCCCCCCCCCCCCCCCCCCCCCCCCCCCCCCCCCCTCCCCGTCCTCCCTGTCTGTCAATACTCCTTCCGTTATTTCCTTGTTCAGAACGATTTGTAAAGAGTTTTCGACAAGGTCACTTAGATAAGGCATGAAAATAAAAGACGACACACACACACACACACACACACACACACACTGTGGGCACACAGAGGGAGAATCACATATTTGTGTTGAATGGTTTAATAGAAACATAACACCGTAAAAATGCATTTAAGATGAAACAACACCGATAACAGAGACTGAAATATCAGGAAGGTAAGAGGTAGATTTCAGTCTGGATAAAATGGGAGAAAAACTCACAATCCGATTTTCTAAAGCTGCAATTCATGCTGCTGTTTCGGTGGCATATCCGCAGTTTTTGTTGTCGTTGTCTCTTTTTTTTTTTTTTTTTTCACATGATAGACACGGGAAGAATGGTGGTGGTGGGAAGGGGGGGGGGGGGGGTGGGGTGGGAAGGGGGCTCGCAATGAGCAGCGTGGGTATAATGCCACTGAGGTGTGGCACAGAAGTTGGGAACAGAAAAAAAAAAAAAAAAAAAACTTAGACAAAATTAAAATAATGGGAACAGAATAAAAAAAATCCTCATTTTACAACTTCCCACACTGAAAAGTTTTTTATTCCGAGCCCCCAAAACCTTACACATTACGGAAAACGCAAAAGCATAAACAAAAATTGCTGAGAATACAATGTAATACTCAGTATCAGGCAGAACTTCTTGAAACAAATGGCAGTTTAAGACAGTTTATGAATAACAATAAGACTTACCCATCCAACAGAATCTCTCTCTTTCCATTCCAGCAGAATGCATCACTTGAGACAGTTTGTAGATCAAATCACACACCCTATAGTGAAACACTGACAATGATGCAGAATTTAAAACTGTTTATAAACCCATTGTTTACACACTCTTCCACTTTACCAACATCATGAGTCCATCAAAGTCACGAACCAATTTGTTCTATGTACTTTCCACTCCTACCAACATCATTAGTCCATTGAAGTCAGGAGTACATCATTACTTACTGTGATCCCCAAAGTTTCTATTCCCAATCATACCAGTTTCCCAAGAACACACCGCCATTGTTCTGTCAACACCGTCACTTGCAAATGACAGCTACTGATGTTCATCGTTGTACTGCTCAGTGGCAGACTTTGCTGTCTGCAACAAGGGGGCTGAAGAGTTGATCTCAAAACATGACCAATCATCTACTTAGTTCGTTCCCGTTTGAGTCCGTGTCGTCCACTATGAAAATTTGTTCACCTGGCAATGTGTTTCAGTAATTTAAGATTTGCTCGTATAAATCAGTTTTACCCGTATTGAAATTTGTATACGGCCGTACAGACCCGAAATCGTAGGTTTCCCATACAGCAAAACGGGAAAACCGTATAGGTTGACACCTATGAGAGTCAAATGTTTGACTTTCTAGGTCTATTTGCTTGGTCTGTAATTTCAGAAAAGGTCATTCTATTTGCGAGAGAAAGGCAGGCTTTTATCTCTCGGAAGACGGATTGTGTGACGCAGTGTTTGATGTTTTAGGTAATGTACACGTGTAAAATGATCACCAGCAGCTGTTCAGCTACAGCTAAAGGTAGATAACCTCTTGATGGAAAGAAGGTTTACCAACAGAATAAGCGAATAGAGTGAATTGCTAGGAAGGAGATTCTGGATTATGCGTTGCGAGCTTCATTCCATCATAGATGATTTTGCTTTTGGCTTCGCAGCCGTCTCCTTTTTGATCGTTCATTTTGTAGCTGGTCTTCAAACCTTAATAAAGGGCAGTCACTGTTGCTCTGTCTGTCTATGTCTGTCTGTCTGTCTGTCTGTCACACACACATCACACGCCCGTCATTTTAGACTAGTTAGAATAAAAAGTGTATATTTCCAAGAGAGGTATCTGCCTGTGTGACTCACATCTGTGACAAAAACACTGCATGAAGACCGATGTTGCCAAACGTGGGTAAGGGACAGAACCATATAGGTCTTGTTCGCTTGACCTAGCGTGATCATCTCCGTGTGGACGAAGTTTACTCATTTCTAAAACAGCCTGCCTTCTGTCGCGTGGTATTGGTCTTTTAGCGCTGTTACGTCACAATGACAGTCAAAAGATGTCACAAAGTGACGTATACTTAAATTGAGTCATGTGGACATGTAGGCGCACTCCGTCTTC
>JADBJO010002649.1:57974-62974 GCA_016801955.1 Conus betulinus
CTCTCTCTCTCTCTCTCTCTCTCTCTCTCTCTCTCTCCGGCTTTTTCCGTGTGTATAATATGCAAAGATTACCCGTGGTTACCACACACCCATCAAAATATCAACACACATCTGTAAATTGTACAAAAAAACCAATACTTGTTTCTGCAGCGTTTCCCTTTGGTTAGTCATTTTTTTTTTTCCTGACCCGCTAATAAGCCTGTTAATTGTCTTTATCTTCTCTCAGGCTTTTTTCTACATTTCAAAGTATTTAGGGTTTTTTTTCACCCTCTTCATTTCATTTTATTCTTGCTCTAACTTATGCACCTTAAGTTTTTTTTCAATCTCTGCCAGGTCTAGCTTTTTTTTTTTTCAGTGATAGTATGTTTGTCTGCAGATGTTCATTTTGAGGGTCGTTTACTAGTTGTTTGTTTTTTTCTGTGTCGAAGACGACAGTGGAGTTGGAAGCATTTTGTTTTTCTTTCTGCACGACAGAATCTGGCCAAATTCAACACAAAATTTCTTATTTCAGTTCTACTGAATTTTACAGAACATTCCTCTGTACCACTCTACTTACTGTGCTCCGCAAGGAAGGCATCTAAGACATCATTCCTTATCCCTACAAAGTCTTCGTTGTCTTGGTAACTGTTGGTACGGCGCCAGAAACCTACGGAAGTTTGCTTCATTAATTTCAAGCACGACCGCTTCATGGTCTGAATGAGGAGGTAGTATGTGTTCACATCATGCACAGAGGCGCACGTAACATTTTCAGAAATTCAGCAATAATCCAGCCTGCGTGCTATTCAACGAACTACATCGACACGCGGTGTACGCTTTGTCGTTAGGACGGAAAGCTCTCCAAATTATTATCTGTTAAATCGAAGGCTTCGTGTGGCTCGTTTAGAATTTCTACTTCCGTTTTATTTTGTGGGAGTCCACATCTTTTGTGTGAATGCTCAGAGTTGACCTCGCTCTGTTCAGGAAAAAGGCATTGGGATGAATAACTTTGATAATGTCAATACTGTTTTGTCTGGTCCATATGTTGCTGAAATTGCCATGGTTATTTCGCAATCACAGGTTGCATTTTTTTTTTTTATAAAGATCAACAATTTTGTGTATCACCAGGGTATTTCACTTATGTAAATGTGCATAAATCAGATGTGGGTTCGAAAGTGCTTACATTATGATAAGTTGAGTGTGGAGGGTATTTTTTTAAGTGTTTAATATCATCTGACGACAAAAAGACATTAAATAAACCACTGAATTGTGGGAGGCTAGACATCATATCAAGATCGTTTTTCAGATGACAGTTTAGATCGCCAAGTACTATGAGAACGCCATCGGAAAATTCACCCTGAATTTCATTCTTACTCTGAAAAAAAAAAATGATTTTTTTTCTTTCGAATCATCGGGGGCATATACATTTGCTAGCAAGATATTATGATCTGCTCTTTTGAAATTAGCAATCTGACCTCGAAATTAAGATTACTTCTGCCGTTGAACCCTCATCAAAAAAAAAAAAAAAAAATCCATCTTCTATTCTATATTCCATATCTCAACATCGATTTTTTTTTTCAAATTGAAATTCTTGTAATGAAATTATGTCGAAATGCTTACTTTTTGAGAATCTGAACAAAAAATTTTCCTTCGATTTTTGTTTCTTTAACCCTCTGACATTCAAAGAAATCACATGCAGTGTATCCATGTTACAGAAATCATTGAGTGATTAATTATTTCTACTTATTCAGTATATCAATCATCAATACAAACATTGATTTTTGATATTAGGATTAGTGTTCCCATTCTCAGCTAAATAAAATGAGATGAGAGAGAGAGAGGAGAGAGAGGGAGAGAGAGAAGAGAGAGAGAGAGAGAGAGAGAGAGAGATGAGAGAGAGAGAGATTTGCGATTTGTTTGTCTCTTTCGTTTGGCGGCATAGCAATTTTTCTTTTAAGTTGGTTTGTTGTTTTCTGGTGTTTTTTTGTTGTTGTTGTTGTTGTCGTACCCTGGCTTAAAAGACTCCAGGGAGCATCCGAACAGCCGAAGTACTTGAACACTATGGTACAAATACATCAACTGGGGATGAGAACATTACGTGTGTGACCCATTTTTGATTACCCCGCCACATGGGCAGCCACACTCCGATTCGGAGGATTTCGAAGACTGATAATGTTATGCTAGGAGCTTGTCACGACTGAAGACAAATCATCCCCGCATGACTATGCAGAGCATAACAACATTTCGATGCAGCCTTGGTGTTCTAGCCTATGTCAGCTGGCCTGACTCAGCCTTAAGCCAAGGCATAAGTTGGTTTTAATACCCGCCTGTAGTCATTTCCCTTTCAAACTGTCTCTTCATGAGTCAAGTAATGCGACTGGACGTCAACGCCAGTTGACGTCCGCAGTCATTTTGTCTGGTAATTCCACGGGGTGTGAGCATTATCTCTTATTGGGCTGTCGGAGTTGTTGTGGTCGTTCTGCCGACGCAGTTTCTTCGTTACATCTTGTTAAAAAAAAAAACAAAAAAAAACAAAACAAAAAAATGAATGACATTGAAAAAAAAAATTCATCGCCTGTTATATTGGGGGGTCACACTTTCCGCATAGTTTATAGCTTCTAAGAATGTATTGGAATCTCAAAATCGCCGCTGTGATAAGAAGCTACTCATCGGTAGCTCTCTCCTCTCTCTCTCTCTCTCTCTCTCTCTCTCTCTCTCTCTGTCTCTCTCTCTCTCTCTGTCTCTCTCTCTCTCTCTCTCTCTGTCTCTGTCTGTCTGTCTGTCTGTCTGTCTCTCTCTCTCTCTCTCTCTCTCTCTCTCTCCTCCCTCCTCTCTCTCTCTCTCTCTCTCTCTCTTTGTCGGCAAGTATGAAAAAAGGTTTAAGCCAGTACTATTACCATTATGAAATAAAGAATCATTGTCATTGTCATTGTCATTGACATTCTCTCTCTCTCTCTCTTCTCCTCTCTCTCTCTCTCTCTCCTCTCTCTCTCTCTCTCTCTCTCTCTGTGTGTGTGTTGTTTGCCTCTCTCTCTCTCTCTCTCTGTCTCTCTCTCTGTCCCTCTGTCAATATCTTTGTCCCCCTTTTGGTCTCTGTCTCTCTTCATGTCAATCTCTTTCCCATCTGTCTATCTCTCTGTCTCTGTGTTTACCTGCCTGTCTCTCTCACTGCGTGTCTCTCAGTGCGTCCGCGTGCACACGCAAGCGTGCGCACGTGTGTGTGTGTGTGTGTGTGTGTGTGTGTGTGTGTGTGTGTGTGTGTGTGTGTGTGTGTGTGTGTGTGTGCGCGCGCGCGCGCGCGCGCTCGCACGCGCGCGTGCGCTATTGTATGTGTGCATTTCAATATGTCTGTCTTTGTCTCTGTGTTTGTATCCCTGTCTCTTGTCTGTCTTTGTTGTCTCTGTCCATTTATCTGTCGATCGATCTATCGCTCTCTCTCTCTCTCTCTCTCTCTCTCTCTCTCTCTCTCCTGTCTCTCTCTCTCTCTCTCTCTCTCTCTCTCTCTCTATTTCTCTACCTATCTCTCTGTTTCACTCTGCTTTTGTCTGTCTGCCACTATCACTATATCTGTCTGTCTCCTTCTGTTTATGTCTTTCTTCTGTCTCTCTTTGCCTGTGTCTCTTCTTCCCTTTCTGTTTCTGTTTCTGTCTGTCTGTATTTCTGTCTATTTATCTGTCTGTCTGTCAGCCTGTCTCTCTGTCTGTCTGTCAATGTTTTTTTTTCTGTGTCTGTGCCACTGCCTGTCCTTCAATCTGTCTGCCTCTGCTCCTCCAACCCCCCCCCCCCCCCCCCCCCCAAGCCTCCTACTCCCCTGTCAAGGACGGGGGAAATCGTGATGGTATTGCATAAGTGCACTAAGTTGATGTATTATTAATCAGGCTTAAACACACCAAGGTTATCTCTGCATTCATACACGTATATGCGCACTCATGCACCCACCAAGCATTCACCTCTCTCTGGGAATTAGATGTCACGCATTCGTATCTTTTCTAACATGACTGAGAACAAGAAATCCAATTTCTATGCTACTTTTAATTACTCATGAACAATCCAATCACACAAAATGGAATAATCAAAACATAAAAGATCAATACTCGCTAATCCCGGATATATGATAAAACGGCTTCTTACCTGGCCAGGTTTTCACACACACAACCACTTTCACCCCACACCACCATTTTTGAACACGTCGCTTCAAGTTTTTCAACATTGGGTGATGGTGAAGCCCTTGCTTGACTGGCACTAGGTTCCAGGACTGGGTCTTAGTGGTCGTCTCTGGGAACTCGACGTAGAAATCTTCTTCTTCGTCTCTTCACCCACCTCTGGGGTTTCGAACTCAGTCTTTCTTTTCAACTTGTCTTTTACCCTAAGACCTTGCTGTCCCTTTTGTCTCCCAGACCACGTTTCTTTCGACCCTACTCTGTCCTGCTCACTCTCCTCTCCTCTCTCTCCTCTTCTCTCTCTCTCTCTCTCTCTCGTGGTGTTCTTCTTCTCCCCTCAATTTGCTCTCCCTCGGTTTATATAGGGATGGATGCAAAGGATTGCCTATGTCCCTGTTGCTTCTCCATCACCTTGTTCACAAGTACACTGAATTCTCCTTTCGCTACATTCTTCCACACATCAGCATTTATACACATCCCTACCTAATTGCTTAGCAAACGGCCACTTGGCACCAAATGGACATCTAAAATTCCCTCCGACTCCGGGACCACTTTAACACGGTAATTATCGGTAGAGAAAGCTACGACAACAAAGTCCACATGCATTCAAGTAACCTGACAAAGCATCAACACAATGCCCCACGGCAGTACCATCTGAACAAGCCCAAGACTCCTGCTCTTCAAGGACTGTTTACAAAGCAACCTCAGCTGACTGAGTATTTAGCGCCTACTCGATGCTCCGAGGTCCTAGTGGTTACCCCCCCCTTTTCGCTATCGGGAAGGTTCGAACTCGGGAGGGTTCTTACTACCTTAGGTGTCATCTGTCACCTGACCACTTCGACTTTCTTGACACAGTTCGACCGT
>JADBJO010002649.1:87974-90474 GCA_016801955.1 Conus betulinus
CAAACATAGCGATCTGTCGCTGCCTTTGTATTCGACTGGATTGTTTGACAAAAGAAAGGCGGAGCATGACTCTAGAGACAGCAACGCGCTTCACACAGCAGAGCGATGGACGTCAGGCGACGATCACTTGACCGCTGGAGGTGACCTTGAGCAAAGAGAAGAGCGGGTGTTTGGTACTGCTGACGTTAAAGGAGAGAGGAGGCAGCTTCCTGGTGGTGGCAGTCAAGGTCACGACATCGTCACAAGGAAAGGTGTGTCTGTTCTTGACGCCCCCAGAATAGAGCAGGGCGGTAGAGCTGCGGTGAGCAAAGCAGCGACAAGAAGAAATCGGAAGATCGGTCAGACGAGTTCTGCTGCTGTGCGTTCCTCCTATATCTTTCCCACAGGATTCAAAGCCAGGGTAGCGAGAGTGACGTTGAATACCAAGATTATCTCACACCCCCTCCCCCGGTTGTGAACGTCACTCTCTCTCCACATTCTTCCGAGGTATTATCCGCCCTGAAACACACTGCACCCCCAGAAGGCCCCCCAAAGAGGACCCCACAGACTGTCCCTCCCCTTTACACCAGCGCCACGTCACATAAATCCCTCAGCGGGGACTGACCCAACACGGACTCATTTCTTCCTTTCTGTATTCCCTCACGAGAGTTCCGACGCTCCAAACCAGACTTGGTATGCTAATCCCGTAATGGGGATACAGGCTCAAGAAGCCCCATCCCCAAGTGTGTCGGCGAAGGACAGAACGATCCTCAGAGATGAAGCTTCGACGGATGGAGCTGGTCCGCAGGGAGCGGGACTTAGAAGTACTGATTCTGGAGGAGGAGGAGGAGGAGCTGCCCACAGCCCAAACGTCGCCTGTTTGCAGTTCGTGAGAGTGGAGCATGACGTCCCTTGCGTTGGTGGGCGTCATCGTCGTGACGTCCTCAGCACGCAGCATCTGACGTCACTGCTGCAGCATCATGGGGGGTCGGCCTCCTCCCCCTTTACCGCGCCCACCCTCCATGCCGCCTCCAGTGGCTTCCGGAACCTGATGCCTCTGGGAAATACCTGAGATGGTGAGTGTGTGTTCCTTGACTGTCGTCTGCTGCTTCATAACCTGACGGTTGTGGATGTTTCTGGGATGGTGAGTGTGTGTGTGGCTTGACTGTTGTTTCGTTGATCTCATCTGTCCCATGTCCCATCCCGTATGTCTCCTATTTCATACCCCGTGTTTCATGATTTCACACCGTCTGTCGTCTAATTCTGCACCATCCGTCCTTACTTTCATACCCGTGTGTCCCCTGTTTCATATCATCTGTCTGTACGTCATGTATATACTACTCTGTCTCCTACTTCATCATGCGATCGGTCCTATGCTTTCATACCCATGGTCCCATTTTTAATTCTCATTCAATCTGTTCCCTATTTCACTCTATCTGTGCCCTGTTTCATGCTATCTGTTCACTATTTCACTCTGTCTGTTCCCTATTTCATTCACTCCATCTGTTCCCTATTTCACTCTATCTGTGCCCTGTTTCATGCTATCTGTGCCCTATTTTGCTCTATCGGTGCCCTATTTTACTCTGTCTGTCCCCTATTTTATGCTGTCTGTGCCCTATTCCACTCTATCTGTGCCCTATTTTATGCCATCTGTGGGCTATTTCATGCTATCTGTACCCTATTTCATCCCATCCCATCTGTCCCCTATTTCATGCTATCTGTGCCCTATTTCACTCTATCTGTGGGCTATTCCACTCTATCTGTGCCCTATTTATGCTATCTGTGCCCTATTTCACTCTATCTGTGCTCTATTTTATGCTGTCTGTCTGTGCCCTATTTCATGCTATCTGTGCCCTGTTTCACTCTATCTGTGGGCTATTTCATGCTATCTGTGCCCTGCTTAATGTTATCTGTGCTCTGTTTCATGTTATCTGTGCTCTGTTTCATGTTATCTGTGCCCTATTTTATGCTATCTGTGCCATATTTCACTGTATCTAAGGGCTATTTCATGCTATCTGTGCCCTATTTCATTCTATCTGTGGGCTATTTCATACTATCTGTGCCCTGCTTCATGCTATCTGTGCCCTATGTCATACTATCTGTCCAATATCTTACGCCACCTGTTCCCTGTTTTATACAATTTGTCCCCTATTTTATACCATCTGTCCTGTATGTATGTGTGGCCCTCTGTCCCCTATTTCATACCATCTGTCCCCTATTTCATACCATCTGTCCCCTGTTTCATAGCATCTGTCCCCTATTTCATACCATCTGTCCCCTATTTCATACCGTCTGCCCCTATTTCCCCTATTTCATACCATCTGTCCCCTATTTCATACCATCTGTCCCCTATTTCATACCATCTGTCCCCCTATTTCATACCATCTGTCCCCTATTTCATTCCATCTGTCCCCTATTTCATACCATCTGTCCCCTATTTCATACCATCTGTCCCCTATTTCATACCATCTGTCCTCTATTTCATACCATCTGTCCCCTATTTCATACCATCTGTCCTCTA
>JADBJO010002649.1:102974-110474 GCA_016801955.1 Conus betulinus
GTATTGAAGATTTAATCTCTCTCTCTCTCTCTCTCTCTCTCTCTCTCTCGCCTCTCTCTCTCTCTCTCTCTCTCCTCTCTCTCTCTCTCTCTCCTCCTCCTCAGCCCGACCCTCCAATTAATCTTTTCATTATGAACTTTGTAATTATGTTTAAAGATTTAATGTTCTCTCTCTCTCTCTCTCTCTCTCTCTCTCTCTCTCTCTCTCTCTCTCTTCTCTCTCCCCAACTGATCTTGATTTTAATGCAATTTATAGTCACATCAGACTTAATTGTGTGTTCTTCGTCTCTTCTCTGTCTCTGTCTCTCTCTGTGTTCCTCCCCTCCTCCTCCTTCTTCTACTCCTCCTCCTGCAAATAATATTTCCATTACTAATTTCATAATCATATTAAAGATGTAATCTCTCTCTCCCTCTCTCTTGTATCTGTCTTTTTCACTGTCTTTCTCTGTCTGT
Source organism: Conus betulinus (assembly GCA_016801955.1). Lineage (NCBI taxonomy): Eukaryota > Metazoa > Mollusca > Gastropoda > Neogastropoda > Conidae > Conus > Conus betulinus. The sequence continues at coordinate 103,427 of JADBJO010002649.1, forward strand.
CTTTCCTCTCTCTCTCTCTCTCTCTCTCTCTCTCTCTCTCTCTCTCTCTCTCTCTCTGTGCCTGCTACCTCACACGTTGAGAACATGACATCATAGTGTCGGGGCGAGGCGGACAGGTGCTGATGTATACGTCATTGGCTCGTAGATCTACATGCCAGGAAGCAGTAATACCACTCCAACAGTGGGTGGTCACGACCCCACCTCGCTGGTTTTCCAGATCACTAGAGTCATCTAATGCCGCCTCCAGTTTGTACTCTGTTCCCGACACCAAGTGGGAGGGAGGATGAGGGAGGAGGGACTTGGGCGGGGCAGGGGGGGGGGGGGGGGTGCGTATTGTACTTTTATCGAATATTTTTTCCCTGTCTCCGGTGACTTGCGGGTGGCTAGCGTGACAATGCGGACAGGTAGTCTACACGCCGTATCAAGAATCCCCCAACGATACAAGATCTGTCCGACAGTTTAACTGTCGCATGGGCAGGTGTTTTTTTTTTTTTTTTTTTTTTTTTTTTTTTTTAAAGGGGTAGGTTTTATGACGTTGATCCCAGATGTTCGGTAAAGGTACATTTGCGTGCTTGAGATACCAACGAATGTGTTCCGCAAAATACCTGCCCTTTTTTTTAACATTTTAAATTAGGTCTTGACAGAGAAGAACATGTTGCAAAGATGATTTGAGACCCTTTCCGTTACTGTCATCAGTTTACTCTCTTGCCTTTGAGGGCTGTTCCCTCGGGTTTTTAGTTCACAAAAAATAACCCCTCCCCTTCCCCTTTGTTACAGTCAATAACATAACAGGGTGTATTAGTGACCCAGCGATTAAGTAGTGAGATTTAGACCATCCGGAAGAGCTGTTCCCTTATGAATGCATTTTTTGCGGCGTTGAAAACGTTTTCTGAACGTTTTTTTTTTAATGGTCTGAATGTTTTGGAAATGGGTTCTTGAACGTCTTCATCTCATCCTGTTTTCTAAATCAAGCAGCGTCGGGTCGGTGTGCCCAGTAATCTAGGGCTTGTTTGACCCAAAGTCATGTCTATCGTGGAAGGAAAAAAGAGCAAATTAATGTTAACGGCTACATGATTGGACTCCGTAGATGGCCGGGTAAACACAAAATGCTCTTTACTTCCACGGTGGGATGAGTTTGATTCCACGGTGATGGGCATCCTGCAATGGCCATACTCCGATTGAAGATGCTGTTCTTAACGAAATGAATGGTTAGGTCACGTTAGCTGGTCGCGGACCCAAGGCAAACGCTCTTTTCTCAGCTGAACTCAAACGTCCACGCTCGTGTTCTTGCCGACTGTTGTATTCCGACGTTCTTCCTACAAGTGAATTCAGCTGGATAAAAAAAAGCACAGTTTTGTTTTGATCTTGCGAGAATTTGACTTACAGTTCGGTATGATACTGCATGTAGTATTATTCAACACATCTCTTATCTGTGTCCAAATCAGTTAAAGCAAGCGGTCAAAATTTCTAAGAAAATGTCGATGTTGTATCACTGAAAATTGCTGAAAATGTTAACGGCAGGTTTACGGCCATGAAGACGTGGGGGACATCTTCGGTGAGGGAGGGGTTGGGAAGGTCTTCACAATACTTATCATTCTGCCGAGTTTAATTACATGACAGTATTTAATGAGAAAATACCAAATGTTATCACACACACATACATGCATGCTCGCGCAGGAACCCCCGGCACAACCGAAACGGTATGATTGAATAGACTCCTTGTTTACACTTTAAACACTTACGCATTTAAAAAACAATTTAAGAGAAGAGAAAAATTCTAAAACTAACAATTTGAAGGAGAGAGAGAGAGAGAGAGAGGAGAGGGAGAGAGAGAGAGAGAGAGAGAGAGAGAGAGAGAGAGAGAGAGAGAGAACGCAAATGGAATACGATCTTTAGTTTTATTTCAGTTTATTTTGTTTTGTTTCTCATTGAAGAGAAGGCCAGAAGCATACTTTGTTTGTTGCTTTGCTGCTGTTGTTGTTGTTGTTGGAAGACAGGCACTCAAGGTCTGACCAGCGCGTTGGGCTAAAGCGTAGATCAGACATCCGCCGAGTCGTAGCCACGAGACCCTCTTCTTCAAATGTCTCATCTTTGTTGTTAATTCATTTATCCATCAGCTTCAAATCATGCGTAGTGGGGTCTCAAAACTTAGCGGATGTGGTGGTGTAGCGTACATGGACTAGTCCGCACTCAGTGACGCCTCCTTGATGAAACTGAAACTGAAACTGCTGAACACCTAACGTTCAGATATATTCTAAAGCCAAGCCAGCCACACCAGATACTTTCATGACTGCACCAACACACAGGGGAGGTTAAAGGCTTGTCCTGAAATCGAACAAACACGTACAGCAACCATTTACACTACACTGACCGATCGCAACGTGATAGCTCGACCATGGCTATCCTTAATTAATGTTTCTGTGTCAGTTTCATCAAGGAGGGTGTCACTGCGTGCGGACTAGTCCATTTACGCTACACCACATCCGCTAAGGTTTGAGACCACACTACGCATGATTTTAAAGCCGGTGGACAGACGAATTGATGACTGAAACGAGAGAATTTAAGAAGAGGGTCTCGTGGCTACGACTTGGCAGATGTCTGACCTACGCAATAGCCCAACGCGCTGGTCAGACCTTAAGTACTTGGCTAACACCGGCTGTGCCATTGTTAGCACGGTCTGTGTGTGTGGTGAGTGTGTGTTGTACTTAAAGCAGACAGAACGAGTTCATGCTGGAAACAAGGAATTTCCCTTCAATTATAAGTCCCAGTTAAAAAAAAAAATAAATAAATAAATGAAGGAATAAAACAAATGTGATGTTCGAAACTGAAATGTATGAAAACCCCTGTAGGCAAACAGACATCGCAGAATGGACAGCTTGTATGTCCACACCGGAAAGTCTGTAACAGTCTCACTGCTAACTTGTTAGATTAAAACAAAACAAGCAAACAAACACTGCTCTTCTTCTTGTCCCTCTTCTTCCATTCATTATTCTTCTTCCTCCTCTTCTTCTTTCTCTTCGTCTCCTCCTCCTTCTCTCTCCACTGTTTTGTTTGCTTTTTTCTTCTTCTTTCCTTTATATCCTATTTTTCCTTTCTTTTTTTCTTCTTTCTTTCTTTCTTTCTTTTATTCTTCTTTCTTTCGTTTCTTCTTCTTCTCTCACCCTCCTCTTTCCGCTTTTAAAAAACTCCTTATTTATTTTTTTTTTTTCATTCTTCTCCTCCCCTTTCTTCTCCAGCTACTTTCCCTTACTTTTTCATCTTCTTCTTCTCTCCTTCTCCTTATTGCTGTCCTACATGCGCTCATCGTTATCGTCGCCGTCGTCGTTCGTGCTGTGTTGTTGTACGTCGTTGTTGTTGTGTTCGTTGTTCTTGCTCTTGTTCTTCGTCTTTTTTGTTTTCTTCTCTTCTTTTCTTTCTTCTTCTTCTTCTTCCTTTTCTTCTTCTTCTTCTTCTTCTTTCTTCTTCTTCTCTCTCCTCCTCCTCTTCTTCCTTCCTTTTTTCTCCTCCTCCTCCTACTCTTCCTCCTTCTTCTCCTCCTCCTCCTCCTTCTCGTCCTCCTCCTCCTCTTCCTTCTTCTCCTCCTCCTCCTTCCTCCTCTTCTCCTTCTCCTCCTCCTCCTCCTCCTCCTCCTCCTCCTCCTCTTCTTCTTGTTTCTCCGCTCATCATCAACCACCTACGAACTGTCAGTATGTGAATAAAACGGTTGGGGGTTGACCGACTGACGTCGACTGAAGCGACTGAAGACTCAACGCACTGACCGAACTGACAGGTACTCGCCGACTCTCCGGCTGAGCATGGGGGGGGGGGGGTCCTTTGTCTTCAGCCCAAGGACAGTGCCAGGAGAGTGCGGTGCCATGTTCTTCCTGCGTCGCATGCCCAGCCGCTGCATGAGGGTGCATCTGACCAGCGGTCAGTCGCTGTTGGCCGACGACTGGCAGCTGTTCCAGAGGATGGTGCACACGGGCTGCCAGTGCCTGGTGGACAAGCGGTCCCCGCTCGTGGCGTCCATCGTCGGGTCTTGAACTCTGCTGCAAGGGAGTGGAGGGAGGGGAGAGAAGTCTCGAGTCTCGGGGCCTTTTTTCTCTTTTTTTTTCCCCCTTATTTTTCTTCTTCTTTTTTTCTTTTTTTTTTTATTTCTGTGTTGCTTTTCTTTTCTGTTCTTTTTTTTCCGTTTTCGTTCTTTCTATTTTTTTTCATTCATTCATTCTCTTTTTTTTTTTCTTTCACTCTTTCTTCATTTATTCTTTTTTTCCTTCTTTCTTTCTTCCTTCCTTCCTTCTTTCTTTCTTTTTTTTTTCTTTATGTCTTTCTTTCCGCCTGTGTTTTTTTTTTTTTCTTCTGTCTCTTTCCTTCTGTCTTTCTTTCTTTTTTCCTCTTTTATTTTCTTGGGGGGGGGGGGGGGGGGGGGGGCGGGGGGAGGCGGGGGAGGCACGGGTATGGGGTAGAGTGAGGGCTGGAGAACTGGGGGGTGAATAAAGGGTAGAGATGGAGGGTAAGGTGCATATTTATGTATATATTTGGGGAGGGGATGGTGGTGGTGGCGGGTGATGGGTAGTGTGGGAGAATAGGATTCATCTGAGGAGGAGTTGAGGAAGGAAGGGAAGGGGTAGGTGCGTGCTTCTGAGATGTCGCCTTTATTTATTCATTTATTTATTTATTTATTTTATTTATTTACTTTTTTTTTTTTTTGGAAGAGTGGGGTTGGGGGGAGGGGGTAGTTACTGACCATGGATTTCGGAAGAGCCTGGGAACAGAAAAAATAAATGCAGTAATAAATGAATAAGGAACAGCATCAATAATAAACAAGCAAATGAATAACACGTGAATGAAACAGGAGAAAGGGGAGGGAGCGAGCATCTCTCTCTCTCTCTCTCTCTCTCTCTCTCTCTCTCTCTCTCTCTCTCTCTCTCTCATCAACAGAAATGACAACCCGTAAGTAAAGCAATAAAAAACGTCCATGAAAGGCCAAACAAATAAATGAATGAACATACACACGAATAACCAACACACACACACACACACACACACACACAACACACACACACAAACACACACACACACACACACACACACTCACGAACAACCAGACAAGATGAATAAATGCACGGGTAAAATGATAAGGTTATCCAGGTCATCAACAGAGATAACAGTATCACCTGCGGCGGCAGCAGCAGTAGCAGCAGCAGCAGCCTAATAGACAACACTGAACACAATCGTCATGTCTCCGCTTACCGCGTATGTCACAACTGGTATGTTCCGAATCAGTCCGCTTCTTCTCTTATCCTTCCTTCTGAGGCGTAGAGCCAAAAGCTGCTTTGATATCAAGTAACAAAGAGATCGGACGAACATCCGGTGGATGTAAAACAACCCACCTTGTACTTAAAAAATAATCTGTACAATTTTCTTTAAATCTTCATACATGTTTGTACGCGGCCCACGCATCTTTTCTTTATCTTTTGTTTTCGACGTTGGCAACTTGACAAGTGATCAGCGGAAGAAGCAGCCATGATTACAAAGCATCATGGTCCTATTACTCTCTGTTTGATTCGGTCAGTTGATTGCAACAGACTCGGGTGAACGAAGTGTACAACCAAGTTGATTTCTTTCGTCAATTAAAACATGCTAGAGTGAACGAAAGGGTGTGTGTTCCGTTAAATTATTGTGAATGTGAACCTTACCATTTTCTTTCTTGCTTTCCCACTTTCTCTTTGTTTTCTTTCTTTCTTCCTGTCGTTCTTTTTCTTTCTTTCTTTCCTTTCTTCCTTTCTTTCTTTGTTGTTGGAGATGGGATAGGAATGAGCGCGCGGACGGTTGTGGGGGTAGACATGTAGAAGGGGGGGGGGGGCGGGGGGGGGGGGGCAAAGGGAGATGGATGAAGGTTGGGGTTAGGACTTACGGGTGACGGGGGAGGGGTGTGTGGGTGTGGGGGGAGAAGAGAATGAAGGGTGGGTGGTGGCATGTTCAATATAAAGTTTGTTCATGTAGGACAGCATGTTTCTGTTGCTGGAACTCTTTGTGTTGAGGTTTTGTTCAAAATACGTTGTACATTAAAAGCGTTAAAACTGAAGATGGTCACCTCCGTTTTGATTCTTGTTGTTTTTTGGAACGATGATTGAGTGGAAGCGCAGGCCAGGTCCCACAGAGGTCGGAGTCCGACAGTTTCTCATGGAGAGGTGGTCAATACGCCCACACGGTCGCTATCGTCTGTGACAGTCAAAACGTTGCAGTTTTCGATGTCAGTCCATGGAATGAAGTTACCATTGTTGGTATATGAGAGAGAGAAAAAAAAAATAACAATAACAGCAACAATAATGATAATTATAACAATAACAACAAAACTAAGACCCGAAATCTAAGCAAATCTTGAATAAATAATAGTGCACGCGCAAAAAAAAAAAAAAAAAAAATTGGACAAACGAATCACAAGACAAAACACGACGAGTTTCGACCTCTTAGGTCTTCTTCAGGCAAGATACAAAACAAATAGGACAAGGAAAATGAACGAGCAATCACTTATCTTCAATCACAGAGCCTGCTTTGCGCACCTGTGACATGAGAAGTATGACAGCAGGTCTACAGGAATCCCGACGTGATATGCCAGAATCACTCGGCACAGGAAACACTCATTCGCCTTAACACAGGATTTCTCTCCCTTGTGATTTCTTTCCGTCCAACATCAAAGTGAATATACATACAGAATGCCTGAATCATCCACATAAACGGCAACTAAATACACTGTGTGCTCTGTGTTGTCATCTCTGCTAAAAACGATTTGGTGTCGAAATCAACATTGACTTGGAGTGATGAGCCTGTAATTATTTCATCATGGGAGCAAGATTACGCTACTTGCTTCTTATAAACCCACAACTTGGCACATTCATTATTTTCAATGAATCCGACCAATGGCGTTTGACACAAAGAAGCCGTCTTTTAAATGGAGGTTATCTTGTGGGGCGTTGATTGAGGGCCTCTTACTGAAAACCGTTTTAGAGTAAGTGCCCTTGGTGTTCTTCTGGGCAGGGGAGTGTTTATAACACGGTACACTTTC
>JADBJO010002649.1:117974-122974 GCA_016801955.1 Conus betulinus
TGTAAAAACATATGGAAACTACCTTTAATTCTAATTTCATGAGCCTTGGACAATAATTTAAAATGTCAAACGGAATCGTACGCTCTATGAATATAAAAAAAAAAAGTGGCTAAAGTGGAGTGTCGCTTAGCCAAGGCTTTTTTGACGTGTGAAGCTAAAAAAAAAAACTAACATGATCAGTGACACCCTCTCCCTTTTCTGAAACCAGCTTGAAATATTGGCAAAATCCCATTCTTTTCAAGGAAATGTTCTAATCTGAATTTCATTATCCTCTCAAAAAGTTTTCCAATGTGAGGAGTCAAAGAAATGGGTCGAAAATTAGATTTTCTTTTGGATTTTCCTTGTTTATGGATAGGTACAACTGTTGCTTTCTTCCAAGCCATTGTCAGCTTTCCGGACTTTCAGCATAATTGAAGAAGAACTCTGATAATTTTTTTTCAAAAAGCATTGTGGAAAATGCTTTATCATGTTGTAAGAAATGGGATCAAATCCTGTCGCAATTTTACCAGATTTTAGACGGCGAAGTGAATACAGAAGCTCCCCCATTGTTAGATTTTTTTTTATTAATGTATAACGTGTTGTTGTCATTGTCATGTGGTTCAATGTTTCTCCCTTCGTTTTCAATAGTTCTTCTTCGTTCTTGCTCTTCTTTAGGCAGATGTTCAGTCTGACTCATTGCTGCGAAAGTGTCGGCAAATAATTCAACTTTCTCCTCGTTTGTTTTATAGATTTTATCGTTTTTCGATCAAGACAGGATCTGGGAGATGAAAAAAGAACCTTTAGATTTTCTAATTTCTTTCCAAGTAAAGCGCTATCGTTTGGGTGTTTGGAACACAGTTGGTGACTAAGTTTTTGTAATGTTGCTGCTTTGCAAAAGCAACAACTTTGTTACTATTGGTGTTAGCTTTTTTGTATTCAGCGTGTAACTGTTCCACTCTACTTTTAGGCTGCGTATGACGGCTTATCATCCAGCTTTTGAAGGCCTTAGTTTTCGCACCCACGGCGACTTCACACGCAATATTCCACCATGGGTTTGATACTTTCTTTGGATGATTCTTTAATTTGACTTTTGGGATTGCAGAAGCTGCAGCCTTAAGTATAGTTTTCTTAATTCAAAATAACAGTTTTCCAAACTTCCTCTAACACTGTATTTTGATTTAAATTTAGAAAAGACGAACCTGCTGTCAAAATTTGATTGAAAAGCGCCCAGTTAGCCTTATCTTTATTATATTTGGTGCATCCAGAATTGTAGATTGTTTTTTTCAGGGCTCACCATAAGTTGGATTTCAATAGGGAGATGATCACTGCCTAACGGTATTTGATGAACCTGCCATGTACACAAAGGGTTTATGTCTGGGGAACTAAAGACAAATCTATCAATAAGCAACGTTGATCTGATCGATCAGCAATTCTTGTTAAACAGCCGTCATTTAAAATGGTTAAATTGGCGTTGATTATTGTACTGGCAAGGTATTCGTTGTTGTTAACAATATTATTTGGATTTTCGGACCACAACGCGTGGTGGGAATTAAAATCGCCAAGAATAACCCATTGTCTAGAGCAGTCTAAATCCATTATCCAGTCAGCTTCACCTTTAGACACTCCATCTGGATAATAACAGTTCAAAATGTTGACGTATTTACCATCAACCTTAATTTCTATACAGCAAGAATATAAACGTTTATCTATTGAAGAACACGGTGTTTTGCACGGTTGATAAATAAGATTGCAAGCTACATATGTAGCAACTTTTATTTTAACGTGGCTTTTTACTTCATCTATAACAGGTGGGTAGAAGAATCCGTTTAACTTGGGTAAGTCATTTTTGTGCAATCAATGACTGAAGCACTACTACGTCGAAAGAGCGCTTCTGCAAAAAAATTTCCAAATATACAAAATTGCACTTACTTCTACAATTCCATTGTAGAAACGAGCAAATACCAGTAGGGTTGACTTGATCTGGCCTCATACTCGTCATGTTATTCGTAAGGGAAAAGGACTATAACTGAGAGTACCAGCAACAGAGAACACCAAAACGGATTACGTTTGACAGAACTTCTCTTTGTACGTTCATTTGGAGTTCAGACAGGCATTGGACAGAATTGTTTTCAATTCAATGATTGACGAAGTCATGACATCGGAAATTTTTGTTACGATGGTCAGAAATTTCACTGAGAGATTTTCAAGATACGTTAAAATCTTTTCAAGATCAAAATTTACAGATTGTTTTTTGAACGAACTTGAAGAGTCAGACTTTTCTTTAAGAGTACAGTACTTTGGCACAGATGTTTTCGAAATTTTTTATGTCTGTCCTATACTTGTCTGATTTGTGACAGCAATATTAATTTGATTTGAACTGTCAGTATGAGTTGGTAAAATACGTGTGCCCCAGATTAAAGGGGGGCTAGAATCCAAAGGAGTGGGCAGCGAGTTTTTGTTGATTAGCCTTTATCATTCCTTGACTTACAACACACACACACACACACACACACACAACCTCACACTCTCTCTCTCTCTCTCTCTCTCTCTCTCTCTCTCTCTCTCTCTCTCTCTCTCTCTCTCTCTCTCTCTCTCTCACCCACTGACTGAAACCAATTTACTGTCTGATTAACTGAAAGTTGTACTGACAAAGCATATATATATATATATATATATATATATATATATATGTATGTATGTACACACACACACACACACACACACACACACACACACACACACACACACACACACACACACACGTGTGAGTGCGTGCGCGCCCGCGTGCGTGCACGTGCGCATGTGTGTGTGTGTGTGTGTGTGTGTGTGTGTGTGTGTGTGTGTGTGTGTGTGTGTCTGTGTCTGTGTCTGTGGATGGGTGTGGGTGGGTGGGTGTGGGTGAGTGTTGTGTGAAGATACCAGAGAAGGTGAGCAGAAAGGAGAGAGAAATGTCGCATTGACATGATTAGCTAGCAGACCTTTTCATTTCTTTTTTATTGTTTTTGTTTATCTATTTCGTCATTTTTCATATCATCGGGCATAAGGTGACAGCTGCTCCGGACATAATGAGCAAAATTAAAAACCCAGGCGATACGATATCATAAACTTTACAGCGATTTCTGAAACTGAAACTTAAGCAGCCCCGATCAGGTTTTGTGCAGAGGACAACCAACCTAAAGGTTGACGGATGACGTTCTGAGACGCCTCGGAGGCTGACTATAGATCATAAAGAGGGCGGCGAAGTTCGGAGTGGCGGAGTGGCGGTGGTGGTGATGGCTGTGGTGGTGGGGTTGAAAGGGTGGAGGGGCGCGGATTCTGAAAAATTTATCGGTAAAGGACAATCAGATATATATATATATATATATATATATATATATATATATATATATATATATATATATATATATATCCAAAAGAAAAAAGACACAAGGACAACAAGCTGTCGTGGTTGTAAATGAAATTTTCGGCTTTATTTGCCTTCGTCAGCACATGACATCCTCCCTGAGTGCCAGCAGGTAAGGTAGTCATATATATACATACACACATACATACAAATATATACACACATATATAAATTCTAACCATTGGAGAGGTAGTGAACCCTACTCCTATCCAGTATAGTAAACCTCTTTACTTAAATTAAAACATGATATCATAAAACATCATTACCAACTTAAAATACATGGGAAGTGAGGGGTTCAAAAGGAAATGTAATATGCGGAAAGAATGTAACAGTGGATAGGTGAAGTAAATAGGAGTGAGGACGAGGTAGAAGAAGAGACAATGAGTGAGCGGGAGTAAGAGAGAGGAAGAGGAGGGGACAGACAGGGAGAACAGAGAGTGAGCGAAAGAGGAAGGAGGGAGGGGGGAGAGAAAGGTGCAAAGAGAACAAAGAAAAAGAGGGGGGATGGGGGAAGAAAGAAAGAGAAAGAGATATAGAGAAAAGGAACGAGAGAAACAGAAAAGAAATACCGAGAGAGAGAGAGAGAGAGAGAGAGAGAGAGAGAGAGAGAGAGAGAGAGAGAGAGAGAGCGACTGCTTTCGAAACTGCTACCGAAATACATTGTATATTGGTCACATTCTAGGGATAAAATAACAATGAAAAGTATTTCTATTTACATTCTAAAGAACATATAAAACGAAGAAAAACATACATCCAATAAGACAAAATGCGCAGTTATTCCCAATGTGATCAGAAAACAATTGAGAAGTACGCCAGTAAAGAAAACTAAAGTGTCCAAAACAGACAAGTTCGTTAATCTGTATCTAGAGTCTAAAGTGATTATTTCCACGATCCTCTTTACCCCGACTCTTGTACCCCGCCTCCCACGATCATGTCTTCTTCCTCCTCATCCCAACATTTCACGTGTGCAGTGACCCCCCCCCCCCCTCCCCTCCCCTCCCCCCACACATACACACCCACACAGATACATACACACATACACAGACACACACAGATACACACACAGAGTCACACAGTCTCTCTCTCTCTCTCTCTCTCTCTCTCTCACACACACACACACACACACACACACACGCACACACACACACACACACACACACACACACACACACACACACACACACACACGCACACACACAGTCACACATACACAAACAAACAAATACACACACACACACACACACACAAACACACGCGCGCGCGCACACACACACACACACACACACACACACACACACACACACACACACACACCACAACACAACACAACACAACACACCACCACACCACAACACAACACACACACACACACACACACACACACACACACACACACACACGGAAGCAAATCCTCTTCCCCCATCTTCCCTCTCTTTTCACACCCACCCACCCACTCCACATCACACCATCCCCACCCCCTCACGCATCATACCCACGCACGCACTCACACGGAGGAAAGTGGAGAGAAACAAGATTCGTCATTAAGGGCGCGATTCCATTAGTCCGTTTACGGTTACGGTTACGGTCTCCGTCACAGTATCCGGCAAAACTTTAGAGT
>JADBJO010002649.1:127974-137974 GCA_016801955.1 Conus betulinus
AATACTCAACCTTCTTCTTAGCTGTCCACCTTCAACCAGTTGAAGATTCTGACACTGAGAATACTCAAGGACTCAAGGATGAAGATTTTAGGCCAAAGCCTAGTCTTACAATCTGTTCATCATTTATACTGACAATTCAACATAGCAACACCATTATGTGATTTCCAAGAGAAGTGGCTCCTAAGAACACACACCCACACCCACCCACCCATGTACGCACGCACACACACACACACATGCTCGTACGCGCGCGTACACACGAACGCACACACACACGCATACGCATATACACACATACATACACACGCACGCACGCCCGCATACACACACACAAACACACACGTACGCATACACACACGCACGTCCCCCCCCCCCCCCCCCCCCACACACACACACACACATACACACAGGCTTCTGTCCTCCTCGAATCCACCTCGCGAAGTTCAAAGAGCCATAAAAAAAAAAAAAAAAAAAAAAAAAAAAACGACAATGAAAAGCTAACCTGCTCTGCACAATCGTCAAAGATTAAACACATCACGTGCGTTCATTTCATTTCAAAATCTTCGGGGACGATTCCTTCTGAAGAGCCAAGAAGTAGATGCAGCTCTCGTTATTCCGTGACAAAAAGGGAGAAAACCGTTTTTATGTTAATAGAGACAAAAGAACCCTTTTGGTTTCATCACAGAAGTGACTATCATCCTAAAGATCCGGCATTGCCTTCTTGATTTTATCATTGTTGTTGTTTTTGTTGTTGTTGTTTGTAGTAGTTGGACAAGGAGGAGGAGAAGCAGCATCACAGCAGTAGTAAGTACTGTAGTTGTAGAAGTATAGCATAGCAGAAGCAGTAGCAGCAGTAGAAGAAGAAGTAGTAGTAGTAGTAGCAAAAGCAGCAGCAGTAATAGTAGTAGCAGCACAGCAGTGGTAGTAGTAGCAACAACAGCAGCACTACTCCTATCTTTGTGTAGAGAGGGAGCTCTGAGCGCTAACTACATTTAATGCCTACCTTACGCTAAAGTGACTGAAGATAAGCGATTGCTCGTTCCTTTTCGTTGTCCCTATTGTTTTGTCTCTTGCCTGAAGAAGACCTACGAGGTCGAAACGCGTCGCATTTTGTCTTTTGATCCGTTCATCCACGGGTTTTCTTTTTTCGCGGTTCCCTAACATCTATTTAAAATGCATTCCACACGTTCCTTCACACGACGGACTGCTATTTTCAATCGTTTCTCGTAGTCTGATAACAATCAGATTTTCAGTCGCTCTTATATATATATATATATATATATATACACACACACACACACAATTATACAACAAAACTAGCTCTTAGAGTGAAAAAATAGGTGGGAAATAAGCATTCATAACTGCAGTGGCATTTAATTCTGCCTAACTAACAGTATGTGCTTGGGAAGGTGAGTGGGGAATAATAATTGCTTCTCAAATGAGTCTTCTGCAAACTTATGGTCTCCAAAGAGAAGACACTCTCCAATGGGAGACGAACTCACTAGCACACAACTTCTGGTCAGATACCGGTATTCCGAAATCCGATTGTTTCTCCTCAGTGACCGTGGAAAGTGGTTACTTAGCTCCTCTGCCTTTTCGGTTTTAAGAAGAATGCTATCCGATAAAAAGGCTGGTGTGCAATACCATAGTATGTTTGTTGAGTTTCAAAAAACCAACCAAGGTGCCACCTAAGAAGCAAAAGAAAATCATGAAAGAGCAAAACAAGCTACATTTTCTAGTGAAAAGTAGAAAATATAAAAAAGATAACCTCTTAAGACACAAGTGCTGAAGGCCAGTTCTTGGAACGAATCTGCAAGGGACTAAATTATAATTGACTATTAAATTCCAAGGATAAAGTAACCGAGCACCATTCCAGCATTTTACAGAGCAGCTTGGTGTTGCAAAGACTGCAAGAAAATATTCAATTATAAAACAAAACTTGCTCTTATGTCATAGAGTGAGAGAAATATAGGGGGAGATAAGCATTCACATCTGCAGTGGCAGTTAATTCTGTCTAACAGTATGTGCTTGAGAGGGTGAGTGGGGAATAATAAATGCTTCTCAAATGAGTCTTCAGCAAGCTTATAGTCTCTAAGGAGGAGGCACTCTTCAATGGGGAGGCAATGTACGACTCTCCCTGAGATGGCAGTGTACGACTCTCCCGGTGGGGGGGGGGGGGGGGGGGGGGGGCAGTGTACGAATCTCCCTGGGGGACAGTGTACGAATTTCCCTGGGGGGCAGTGTACGGCTTTCCCTGGGGGGCAGTGTACGACTCTCCCTGGGGGGCAGTGTACGACTCTCCCTGGGGGGCAGTATACGACTCTCCCTGGGGGGCAGTGTAAGACTCTCCCTGGGGCCAGTGTACGACTCTCCCTGGGGGGCAGTGTACGACTCTCCCTGGTGGGCAGTGTACGACTCTCCCTGGGGGCAGTGTAAGACTCTCCCTGGGGGGGTAGTGTAAGACTCTCCCTGGGGGGCAGTGTAAGACTCTCCCTGGGGGGCAGTGTACGACTCTCCCTGGGGGGTAGTGTAAGACTCTCCCTGGGGGGCAGTGTAAGACTCTCCCTGGGGGGCAGTGTACGACTCTCCTGGGGGGCAGTGTACGACTCTCCCTGGGGGGCAGTGTAAGACTCTCCCTGGGGGGTAGTGTAAGACTCTCCCTGGGGGGGCAGTGTAAGACTCTCCCTGGGGGGCAGTGTACGACTCTCCTTGGGGGGCAGTGTACGACTCTCCTTGGGGCCAGTGTACGACTCTCCTTGGGGCCAGTGTACGACTCTCCCTGTGGTCAGGGTACGACCCTCCTGGGGGGCAGTGTACGATTCTCCCTGGTGGGCAGTGTACGACTCTCCCTGGTGACTGTGTACGACTCTCCCTGGGGGGGCAATGTACGACTCTCCCTGGAGGACAGTGTACGACTCTCCCTGGGGGGGGGGGGGGGGGGGGCAGTGTACGACTCTCCCTGGGGGGCAGTGTACGACTCTCCCTGGGGGGGCAATGTACGACTCTCCCTGGGGGCAGTGTACGACTCACCCGGGGGGGGGGGGGGGGGCAGGTTACAAATCTCCCTGGGGGGCAGTGTACGACTCTCCCTGAGGGGCAGTGTACGACTCTCCCTGTGGGGCAGTGTACGACTCTCCCTGGGGTGGGGGACAGTGTACGACTCTCCCGGGGGGGGGGGGGGGGGGGGGGCAGTGTACGAATCTCCCTGGGGGACAGTGTACGACTCTTCCCGGGGGGGGGGGGGAGGGGAGCAGTGTACGACTCTCCCTGGGGGACAGTGTACGACTCTCCCGGGGTGTGTGTGTGTGTGTGTGTCAGTGTACGACTCTCCTTGCTCCCTGGGGGGGGGGGGGGGGGGGAGTGTACGACTCTCCCGGGGGGTACGACTCTCCCGGGGGGTGGGGTGGGGGGACAGTGTACGACTCTCCCTGGGGGGCAGTGTACAACTCACCGGGGGGGGGAAGGGCGGGCAGTGTACGACTCTCCCGGGGGGGGGGGGGGGGGGGGGGGGGGGGGGGGGGGCTGTGTACGACTCTCCCTGGGTGGCAATGTACGACTCTCCCTGGGGAGGGGGGGGGGGGGGGAGAGCAGTGTACGACTCTCTCCCTTGGGGGGGGGTGTACGACTCTCCCTGGGGGGCAATGTACGACTCTCCCTGGGAAGGGGGGGAGAGCAGTGTACGACTCTCCCTGGGAAGGGGGGGGGGGGGGGCAGTGTACGACTCTCTCCCGAAGGGGGGGGGGCAGTGTACGACTCTCCCTGGGGGTTGGGTGAGGTAAAGGTCACACCTGGCACACGTGAGGTCAGAAGACATGTGGGCTTAACGCACGACGGTGCTAGATGCTCTTCTTCCCTGTACACCACGCTGTCAGCAGTGTGGTCACACGCGTGCGCGCATGCGTGTGTGTGTGTGTGTGTGTGTGTGTGTGTGTTTGTGTTTGCATGTACGTCTGTGCGTATGTGTGTTTGTGTATGAGTATGTGCGTGTGTGTGTGCGCGCGTGCGCGTGTGTGTGTACATGTGCGTACATGGATACGTGCTTGCTTGCGTGCGTGTTTGCTTGCCTGCGCGCGCGCGTGTGTGTATGACTGTGTGTGTGTGTGTGTGTGTGTGTGTGTGTGTGTGTGTGTGTGTGTGTGTGTGTGTGTGTGTGTGGAGAGGAGAGAGAGAGAGAGAGAGAGAGAGAGAGAGAGAGAGAGAGACAGACAGACAGACAGACAGACAGTCAGTGGAACAGAGAGATGTACAAATGTATAGATAGTTGGAAAGAGAGAGAGAGAGAGAGAGAGAGAGAGAGGAGAGAGAGAGGAGAGAGAGAGAGAGAGAGAGAGAGAGAGAGAGAGAGACAGACAGACAGACCGGCAGACAGACAGACTGACAGACAGACAGGCAAGAATGCAGACAGACAGGCAAACAGACATACAGACTAACAACAAGATAGACAGATAATATGATACACCACCATGCAGTCAAACAAATGCTTTCCGCCCGTCGGTTCCACAAAAGTTCATGACTCAAGATGCCATCTGAAAAATTGATATCCACGTCATGAAAAATATGGTTGAAGGAAACGACTGTTGGTAGCCCTGTAATAACGCTCAGCCAGCCATAGATAGAAATAAAACCAACGAAACAAGCAAAACAAACACATAAAAAATAAACACAAAACCACCAAACAACAACAACAACACCAAACCAAAGGAAAACCAACTGTTGAAAATGTATGTACTAGATTGTGTTATGCCTCTCTCTCTCTCTCTCTCAAACACACACACACACACACACACACACACACACACACACACACACACACACACACACACACACACACACACACCGAGAGAGAGAGAGAGAGAGAGAGAGAGGGAGGGAGGGAGGGAGGGAGGGAGAGAGGGGGAGAGAGGGAGGGTGGTGGTGGTATCAATTGCGCCGACCAGTCAGTCACGAGAACGCGAATACTTCTATTTATTTTTTTTTCTCCCCGCGGTCGTCAACACGATATTAATAACCTTAATGTCCATTGAACTGCCCAATCATTTACGGTTTTCAAGAGACTCAATGACAGTTCGTGACGGACGAAAATCAAAGGAAAACGCAAAACAACACGAAAGGGAAAACGAGAAAGAAACAAAAGAAAAAAGCCAAACAACAAAAGAAAGATAGAAAGAAAGAAAAGGGACAAACAAATAGCGATGACCCATCAACGACACTCTCAGCCGTCTACTGCACTCCTGACTTCGTGACGATGATCGCTTGGCCCGCGAAGGGGGGGGGGGGGTGGGGGTGTGCAGAAAGAACAGGAGGGGGAGGGGGGGGGGGGAAGGGGGACGAGCTGGAGAGTGGAAGGAAGGAGTAGGGAGGGTAATACGGCGGGGTGGGGTGAAAAACCCACGCAGTCTGTGTTTACTGATGAGACGTGTTTTTTTTTATGATTCTGCCCCCCCCCCCCCCCCCCCCCCCCCCCCCCCCCCCCCCCCCACACACACACACACACACACACACACTCCCTCCCACTTCACCCCCTCCGTCTCTCACCCTCCCTCTCCGCCTCCACCTTGTCTTCCGGAAAGGATTCTTTACAGGACGCTGTCAGAAACTTTTCAGGGTACGCGTGGCGGCAGCGGCGGCGGGGAGTGGGTGGGTGGGGTGGAGGGACAAGGGAGGCTACTCCCAGAAACTTCTCCCAAACCCGCTCCTGATGAGGCTAGCAAACTGACAGGATTGCATCTCTCTTTTTTTTCCTTTTTTTCTTTCTTTCCAATCTCAAACTAACTACAAACGACGTGTAAAGAAAAGTGCAGACATGTCAATATACAAACATTACTTTAACTGAGAAAAGAACTGACATCTGTGTTAACAGAAAAAAAAGTAAGGATATAAACAAAACTCAATCAATGCGTGGGAAGCATCTATATATATCATACAAGATATCCTTGGCGACAAACCAACAAAAATGGAAAGAAAATCAGGAAAGGATAGAAAGAGACAAATGTAAGACCAAATCAAAACATGGAAGATCAGACCAAAACATGGAAGATCAGCTCAAAACATGGAAGACCAGATCAACACATGGAAGATCAGATCAAAACATGGAAGACCAGATCAACACATGGAAGATCAGATCAAAACATGGAAGACCAGATCAAAACATGGAAGATCAGGTCAAAGCATGGAAGATCAGGTCAAAGCATGGAAGATCAGGTCAAAATACGCTGCACAGCGCCTGTCAGTCAGTCATTTGTGGGGCCCTCGGCCCGTCCACAGGAGTACGCAACATACATTTCAACATGACAAAAAAATTCGGTTGAAACGTTGATTGTAACATATTGTTTACTGATTAGAATTTCTATTCTTCCTATATCGTCAGTATTACTATTACATATAGGTTTCTCTGGTTTTTAAGGCATAGAAGATATACATTGCAATATCTCTTATGGTTTCAGTGTTATCGTTTTGTAGCAGACTTTTCAGTGTGATTGCGTTTCTGTTACTAAAGTGTTTGAAAATATATTTTGTTCGTAATTGCCTGTAATTTGGACACCACATTAAGAAGTGCATTTCTGTTTCTACTGTTGGGCAGAAGGGGCATGTTGTTATAGCTTGATTGTCTATATATTTTTTATTGCCATGGAGTTCGTTTATTCCTAATCGTAGTCTTGTCAATGCTTTTCTGAACTTCGCGATTGTGATTGCGCGAAAGTATTCTTCAGTCTGGTGTATAGTTTTAAACGTATTATATGTTGTAAATCGTTCACTATTCGCTATTTTGTTATGCCAGTTCTGTTTGTAACAATCTATGATTCTTTGTTTTAGTGTCATAATAAATCTTTGCTCGTTTCCTACGCCTTCATTCAAAAAAACTTCAGAGAAGCCATACATATCCAAGCAGCGTTTAATTTCCAGCGCCCAGTTCTGTGGTTTGTCAATTTCTGTTTTTCTCTTTCATATGCTTGTCTAGGTATCCTGTCTGGAGTCATCTTCATTAATTTGAACCAATATCTGATTTGCTTTTATTGAACTATCTATACTCATCGGATATCTTCCTAGTTCTCCGTATACTAAGTTGTTTGGCGTTTTCTTCCCTACCCCCATGTATCTTTTACATGCGAATAGATGTATATTTTCCACCGTTGAATAACAAGTCAAACCCCATACTTCTGCTGCGTACAGTAGCAGTGGCTTGACCTGTGTATCAAATAGCTTAAAAATATGTTTACATCTAAGTGTCCTAAGCTATACATTGTTTTCATTATTTCACCTATTTTCCCTTTCGCCCTTCCTGCATATTCTGAAAGTGAAATATCTACTGAGAGTTTAGTCGTAGAGAGTGAAACCTAAGTATTTGTAGCTGTTTTTACTACCTCAATTTCTTCCCCTTTATAGTTCCATTTTTCTAGTCTGCCAAGGTATCCTCCTTTTCTAAAGACCATGATTTTTGTTTTTTGGAGATTAACCTTTAGTCCAATGCGGTCTGAGGCTTCCTGTAGGTTTTTAATTTGGTTTTGCAGGCCTGCTGGTGTTCTTGCTATTAAGGCTATGTCATCAGCGAATAAAAGTGAAAATATTTCTGCCTTTCCGGGTAAGAATTGATATATCCGTGTCTTCCTTTAGCTGTAACATTGTCTGCAACTTCTGTAATTAGTAAGGAAAAGATTAGGGGGGACAGTAAGCACCCTTGTTTCACTCCTGTGTGGCATTCAAAGAATTCTGTTAGTTCAGTTCCATGTCTTACACATGCTTGTACTGTTTTATAGATAGCTTTTAACATGTTAATCATCTTCGTAGATATTTTTGTGTTTTTGTAGGATTTCCCAAAGTTTTTCTCTATTTACTGTATCAAACGCTTTCTGATAATCGATGAAGGCTACATATAACTTACTTCTTCTTCTGCCGTATAGGCAGTTACTTATCATAGATGTTAGTGTGAAAATATGGTCTACTGTGGAGAAATCTCTCCTGAAGCCTGCCTGTTCTTTGCTAATTTTATTTTCTGCTTGCTTCTGCCCAATCATATAGTCTTCTATTTATATTGCTGTGTAAATCTTGCTTATGATGCATAATAAGGATATTCCTCTATAGTTTCCTGGATTCTGTCTATCTCCCTTCTTGTGTAGTGGTATGATCACCGCCCTTGACCATTCTATGGGGAAATAGCTATCTTGATATAACTTATTAAATAGTTTCGTTAAGAATGGCACTATATTTCGTGCTATAGTTTTGAGAATTCAGGAGGGATTTCATCAATGCCTGGTGATTTTGCCTTTTTTTTTAATTTTTATGTAGCTGATCTTACTTCGTTTTCGGTTATCTCTCATCTAATTCTTGTACATGTATTTCGTTTAACACTTCTTCTTCTTGTGGTCCTCTCTTCTCTATCGTTTAGTATTTCTGTGTCTTGTGGATTCAAGATGCTTTCGAAATGCGCTTTCCACTGTGTAGTATTAATAGATGGTAATGTGCTCTTCTTCCTTCTAACACTTTTTATGGTGCTCAGAGAAATTCGGCTGTCCTTGCGGTTTTGTACTAGTGTGTCGTATGTTTGCTTTTTTATACTGTTTTTTCTTTTCTCTAATTGTTTCTTTGTATACTGCTCTTTTGTTCCTGTAGGCCTCTCTCCTTTTTTCATAAATGGTTGGGTTTTTATCCTTTTTTCGTCCATGTCAGTCTACTGAGTGCTTGTTTCGCTTCTTTCTTTTGATTTGGCATTTTTTATCATACCAGTAATTTGTAGTCTTATGTTTTCTCCTATACCTATTGTTCTGTACATGTCTTTCCCTGCCTCTTTTAATAGCTTATTAAATCTGTCTATACTCGTATCTACATCTCTTTCTATTTCTTCTGTTATTTGCGCCATTATTTGTTTTGCCTCTTCCGATTCTATGAACTGGACATACTGTTGTTGTTTCGTGGGATCCCACTTTAGTTTCTTCAGAGAGAGAGAGAAGAGAGAGAGAGAGAGAGAGAGAGAGAGAGAGAGAGAGAGAGAGAGATGCTGTAGAGAGAGAGAGAGAATGCTGGTCATTTGCCACGAATGGTCATTTGGAGAGTATTTTCATTATTCGTCCTCACTTAATACAATTTAGTTTTTTAACTCTCTCTCTCTCAACGTGCGTATATGTGTGTGCGTGTGTGTCTGTGCATGTGAAAGTGCGCGCGCGCGTGTGTGTGTGTGTGTGTGTGTGAGCGCGTGCGCGCGCGTGCGTGTGCGTGAGCGCGGTTCTTTAGGGTTTATGCATGTAGGTGCGGTGGGTTATGTGACTGGGTGTGAGTGTATATATTAATATTATTAACATCTTGTATTTCATATACGAATGTTTTTCAATCTTGTTGAACGTTTCATGATCTCTGCAAAACAATTTTTCTTTTGGAAGAGGACAATAAATTGAACTGAATTGTGCCGTGTTGTTTTTTGTGCATTTTCATACCCGTTATTTGTGACCCGGTTCCCATGGTTTAGCCCGGCGCATCAGGGACGGAGGTGGTAGGCATCTTGTTGGTCTGGGTGACACTCAGACCCTAGTCTTTGTCCTTCGTACTGGGAGGGGAAACCTCGTCTTGTTTGACCTTACCAATACCATACATGGACAACGACACATTGCATGCTGCTTGTGATGGACATAAGCACATGGTGGACTTTTAGCCGGATTGAAAATACTTTTCTTTCTTTCTTTTTTTCTACTTCTTTCTTTTTAGTCTGTTTAAAACTTTCTTTCTTTCCTTTTTTCCTTTCTTTTCTTCCTTCCTTCTTTTTCCTTTTTACATTTTTTTTTTACTTTGTTTTTCATTTCACACAAGAAAGAAAAAAGTCAAGAGAATAAAAAAAATCCCAGAAGACAGATTATATGTTGATACTGGTAATGCTTTCAATTTGTTCACACACACACACACACACACACACACACACACACACACACGCGCGCGCGCGCGCGCGCGCGCGCGCGCGCGCGCGTGTGCACGCACGCACGCATACACACACACACACACACACACACACACACAC
>JADBJO010002649.1:140474-142974 GCA_016801955.1 Conus betulinus
GGAGGGGACGACGAAGGGTGTTACAGGGAAGACCATGTCTGGAACTCCTTCCGAGGTCCACATCTGTTGAAGATGTATATCATACTCACCTTCCTTACAGTTTATAAGCACATACATAACTCAGTCAAGAGCTATGGCAAAATACTAAAAAAAAAAAAAAAAAAAAAAGTAGGAAAGGAAAAAGTAAACAGAAAGAAGGGGGTATCCATGACAACGTCCAATGCATTAAAGTAGGCTAAGAGAGAGAGAGAGAGAAGAGAGAGAGAGAGAGAGAGAGAGAGAGACAGACAGACAGACAGACAGACAGAGGTCCACGACAACGTCCAATGCATTAAAGTAGGCACACACACACACAGAGAGAGAGAGAGAGAGAGAGAGAGAGAGAGAGAGAGAGAGAGAGAGAGAGAGACAGACAGACAGACAGACAGACAGAGGTCCATGACAACGTCCAAATGAATTTAAAGCAGGCTAAGAGAGAGAAAAGAAAGAAGAGAGAGAGAGAGAGAGAGAGAGAGAGAGAGAGAGAGAGACAGACAGACAGACAGGCAGAGGTCCATGACAACGTCCAATGCATTAAAGTAGGCTAAGAGAGAGAGAGAGAGAGAGAGAGAGAGAGAGAGAGAGAGAGACAGAGAGACAGAGAGAGAGAGACAGACAGACAGACAGACAGACAGACAGACAGACAGACAGACAGACAGAGGTCCATGACAACGTCCAATGCATTAAAGTAGTCTGAGAGAGAGAGAGAGAGAGAGAGAGAGAGAGAGAGAGAGAGAGAGAGAGAGAGAGAGAGAGAGAGCAGTATCGAAAAAAAGGTAAACAACGTAGACCTATATATAAACCATCACGACAAAACCACCACCACAACAACAACAAAACACGTAGGCGATATTGGATATAAGTAATTTAACTTCTTTCATGAGAAAGAACAAGCGACTTCATAGATATGATTGAAAGGAAAAGAGACGAGTAGATGCATGGATGCGAACACACGCGTAATCACAGAGCTTAGACAAATACACAGATAGTTCGATGACCAACCCCTTCCACCGTCGGCCACTCTTGCTGTGTGTGACGTGGTTGCCCTCTATCCTAGCGTAGACAACTCCATGGGTGTACCTGCTGTAGCCAAAATGCTAAGTGATCATCCTTCGTCTTTGAATGTTTCAACAAAATGTATTGTTGAGGGCCTTAAATTGGCGCTAGACAACAACACTTGTGCATATATGGACAGTGAGGGGAAACTTTGATCGCTGTCCCCAATCATGGCACAGCGATGGGACCTTGCCATGCATGCCATTTTGTGGACATTTTTATGGGGAATTGGACCGGAGACTTGTGAGTCTCCGGTTCCTCTCATATCTTCCCTTGTCCCAAATGAAAAGCGGTCACTTATTGAGCACCTTGACTGGAGTCGTTTTTGAGATGATGGTATTGCTGTTCTGCTGGATGACAGGGATGTAGATAGATCTAAGGCCCATTTACAGACTCTGCACCCTGGTATTAGCTGGACAGTTTTTCTCAGGGAAAAAAAGCTGAATATTTGGATTTTAGGGTCCACATTACGGATTCGGGATTCATTTAAACTGACGTGTTTTTTTAAGAATTGTAACAATTATCTACCCCCCTCCTCTTGTCACCCAAATTCAGTATCTTGAGGCCTTGCAGTAGGAATTGGTACAAGACTCAGGATGCTGGTAAGTAATGATGAGATCTGAAAAAAGAGAGTCAAGGAATACGCAAAGTATCTCACCTTGTCAGGCTGGCAGTATAGTAAGGCTTTCGCAGATCTCACAAAGGGAGCATCTAAGTCACGGAAGATCTTTCACCAACCCAGAAAAAAGGAGAACAAAAAGATTGCATGGGTCACTAAGTTTGACCCTCGAGCCCCATCCAGTTTTAATATTATAAAGAAGAACCTTCATCTCTTATATTCAAATCCCCCAGCAATAAGGACCCCCCCCCCCCCCCCCCCCCCCCCCCCCCCCCCCCCGTAAAACCATAATAGCTGCCAATAGAAGATTAGACAATCTAGGTGAAATATATAAACCAACAATCCCAAGACAGTTTGTCCAACATGGCCCCAAACAATGTTCTTTTTTTTTCAAATGCAGTAAAAAGTGTGACACCTGTAGACATGCAGCTGATACAAATGAACTGAAATCTCCATGGGATGGCCGGCGGTGGAAAATTTACCTACATCTAACTTGTACAACACCTAACGTAATATATGTCATCAGATGTCTTCTTCATCCTGATCAGTGGTACGTAGGATCAACGGTGAACTTGAAATTGAGATGGGCTAATCATAAAAGTGACACAAATCGCGCCAAAAACTAGCAAATGTATGGTTGCCCACCATGTAAACTCATGTCCCCACCCAAAGGACCCTGATATTCCGTTCCTGTCAATATGCCCCATTGAAACAGTGAAAGAAGAAACAAAACTTTTACAAAGGGAATTATATTGGCAGGCCAATCTTGGTACTATTTTTGTAGGA
>JADBJO010002649.1:147974-162974 GCA_016801955.1 Conus betulinus
CACATTATACCCTGCTGCATACACCCCCCCCCCCTCCCTGCACCACACTCACATTATACCCTGCATACACCCCCCCCCCTCCCTGCACCACACTCACATTATACCCTGCATACACCCCCCCCCCCCCTCCCTGCACCACACTCACATTATACCCTGCATACACCCCCCCCCTCCCCCCCCCCCCCCTCCCTGCACCACACTCACATTATACCCTGCATACACCCCCCCTCCCTGCACCACACTCACATTATACCCTGCATACACCCCCCCCCCTCCCTGCACCACACTCGCATTATACCCTGCATGCACCCCCCCCCCCCTTTCCTTTCCTGCACACACACATTATACCCTTCCTGCACCCCCCCCCCCCTCCTGCACCACACATTATACCCTGCATGCCCCCCCCCCCCTCCCTGCACCACACTCACATTATACCCTGCATGCACCCCCCCCCCCCCCCCTCCCTGCACCACACTCACATTATATCCTGCATACACCCACCCCCCCCCCTCCCTGCACCACACTCACATTATACCCTGCATGACCCCCCCCCCCCCCCCCCTCCCTGCACACCACACTCACATTATACCCTGCATGCACCCCCCCCCCCCCTCCCTGCACCACACTCACATTATACCCTGCATGCACCCCCCCCCCCTCCCTGCACCACACTCACATTATATCCTGCATACACCCCCCCCCCCCCTCCTTGCACCACACTCACATTATACCCTGCATGCACCCCCCCCCCCCCCCCCTCCCTGCACCACACTCACATTATATCCTGCATACACCCCCCCCCCCCCCTCCCTGCACCACACTCACATTATACCCTGCATGCACCCCCCCCCCCCCCCTCCCTGCACCACACTCACATTATACCCTGCATGCACCCCCCCCCCCCCCCTCCCTGCACCACACTCACATTATACCCTGCATGCACCCCCCCCCCCCCCCCTCCTTGCACCACACTCACATTATACCCTGCATGCACCCCCCCCCCCCCCCCTGCACCACACTCACATTATACCCTGCATGCACCCACCCCCCCCCCCCCCTGCACCACACTCACATTATACCCTGCATGCACCCCCCCCCCCCCCCCCCCTCCCTGCACCACACTCACATTATAACCTGCATGCACCCCCCCCACCTTCCTGCACCACACTCACATTATACCCTGCATGCACCCCCCCCCCCCCCCCCCTCCCTGCACCACACTCACATTATATCCAGCATGCACCCCCCCCCCCTCCCTGCACCACACTCACATTATATCCAGCATGCCCCCCCCCCCCCTCCCTGCACCACACTCACATTATACCCTGCGTGCACCCCCCCCCCTCCTTGCACCACACTCACATTATACCCTGCATGCACCCCCCCCCCCCCCCCCCCTCCTTGCACCACACTCATATTATATCCAGCATGCACCCCCCTCCCTCCCTGCACCACACTCACATTATACCCTGCATGCCCCCCCCCCCCCCCTCCCCTGCATCACACTCACATTATACCCTGCATGCACCCCCCCCCCCCCCCTCCCTGCACCACACTCACATTATACCCTGCATGCACCCCCCCCCCCCCCCCCCCCCCCCCTCCCTGCACCACACTCACATTATACCCTGCATGCCCCCCCCCCCCCTCCCTGCACCACACTCACATTATACCCTGCATGCACCCCCCCCCCCCCCCCCCCCTCCTTGCACCACCACACTCACATTATACCCTGCATGCACCCCACCCCCCCCCCCCTCCCTGCACCACACTCACATTATACCCTGCATGCACCCCCCCCCCCCCCTGCACCACACTCACATTATACCCATGCATGCACCCCCCCCCCCCCCCCCCCCCCCCCTCCCTGCACCACACTCACATTATACCCTGCATGTACGCCCCCCCTGCACACCCATAAACGTTACGTTCTGCACCCGCGTCCCCCCCCCCCCCCCCCCCCCCCCCCCCCGCACCTTACCCATGTTACGCCCTGCATCTGCAACCCCTTTTCCCCCCCACCCGTGTCATGCCCTACATTTCCACCCTCCCTCCCCCCGTCCCCCCTCCCCATCCACACCCACACCCTGCATCCGCGACTGCCGTACCACCACTGACGTCATAACGTGTGTCCCCGTCTTCCATGCCCGCCACCGTGTCGTACACCGCATCTGCAGACCACTAATCCCCATTCACGTCGCATCCTGCATTCACCATGCCATACCCATGGCATAACCTGCATCTCTATGTCGCCCATCCCCCCCCCCCCCCCCCCACCCCGCCCCCCTACCACCACACACACACGCAGGTCATACCCTGCATTTGCTCGCTCCCCCACCCCCTTTACTCTGTTTGCCCGTCCATGTCATATCATGCAGCCATTATGCCCCCACCACCCCCCCCCCCCCCCCCCCCCACCACCCCCCCGACTCCATAACCCACCCATACCATACCCTGCGCACATGCTCCTTCCAATCCATTATACCCACCCCATATACATCCACGCTTTCGCCCCCCCCCCCCCCCCCCCCCCCCCCTTGCCCCCCCCTTGCCTACTTACGCCCATCTGTTTCACGCACTGCGTCCGTTTCGCCCTCCCATCTTCCTCCCTCCATTTCGCCCACCCATGTCACGCCCAGCATCTGCGCCCACCCTGAGTGACTGAACGACCGATCGATCGACCGAACAAATGACTGACTGACCGAACAAATGGCTGACTGACCGAACAAATGAATGACTGAACGACCAACTGTACACATGATTGATTGAACGACTGATCGAATGACTGACTGACCGACCGACCGACAGAATAAATGAATGACTGTGCGATCGACTGATTGACTGAACGAACGAAAGAATGACTGGACGACCGACTGAAGGAATGAATGACTGAACGACCGATTGACCAAATGAATGATTGAACGATCGACTAAAGGAATGACCGACCGACTGAAAGAGTGAATGACGAAAAGACGTGTCCGACTGAACGAACGAATGATTGACCCACTGAAAGAATGAATGACAGAAACAACCGACTGACCGACAGCACGGATGAATGACTGAACGACTGATCAAAGAATCAATGAATGAACGATCGACTGACCGACTGAAAGAATAAATGACATGACGGCCGACGGACCGAATAAAGGACTAAACGATCGACTGAACGAATGACTGACTGACTGAGCAACTGAACGAATAAATGAATGGCCGACTGACAGACTGAACGAGTGAATGAATGAACGATCGACTGTCCACCTGAACACATGAATGTCTGACCGACTGACTGAAAGAATGAATGACTGAACGGCCGAATGAATGACTGACCGACGCGACCGAAAGAAATGAAATGAATGACTGAACGACGACCGAATGACTGACTGACCGACTGAATGAATGAACGACTGATCGACTGACTGACCGACTGTATGAATAAACGACCGACTAAGCAAATGAATGATCAAATGAGCCATCGAACGAACAAATGTACGAACAAATGACTGAACGACCGACTGAATGAATGAATGCCTGAACCAACTGACCGACTAAACGAATGAATTACTGAACGAGCGACCGACTGAAGAATGAACGAATGAAAGACTAAACGACCAACTGAACAAATGAATGACTAAACGACCGACTAAACCGACTACGCGAATGAAGGACTTAACGACCGACAACGCGAATGAATAACTAAACGACCGACTGACCGACTACGCGAGTGAATCACTAAATGAACGATAGGCCGAACAAATCTACGAACGAATGACTGAACGACTGACTGACACGAATTAATGCCAGCACGACCGATTGACCGACTGAACGAATGAATGACTGAATGAGCGACCGACCGAAAAAAAAATTACGGACGAATGACAGAACGATCAACTGAATGGCCAACTGGCGGAATGAATGACCGATTGACCACCAGACCGAACAAACGCACGAAAAAAAAAGGAAGAAAAATACTGAACGAACGAACAAACGGATGTTAGAAAGAAGGAAAGAATGAAAAAAAAGGTGAATCGAGTCACAAACAGTGTACCAAAGAATGAAAAGAACATAAACGATTGTGAAACAAATTCGTCTAAAATCCTGGCGGGGGAATGGGAAGGGAGTTGCGGGGGGGGGGGGGGGGGGGGGGGGGGGAGGGAGAAAAAGAAAAACCCGTTGTTGCAACTCCATGTGCCATTACTTTTAACGTAAAACATTGAAACTGTAGACGTAAAGGCAAAAAAACCTAAAACTTTCCATTGCTAGTACTGTGGTCACCACATCTCAAGGCATACAGACCACAAAACTACCGAAATAGATAAATAAGATAATAGATAAATGATGGAACGAATTATCTCTCTCTCTCTCGTTGTTTTTCCTGAAATGTGCAGGTTTTGATAAAAGTTTTATTCTAATGACTAACATTTAAATCTCTCTCTCTGTCTGTCTCTGTCTCTCTCTCTCTCTCTCTCTCTCTCTCTCTCTCTCTCTCTCTCTCTCACTCACACACACACACACACACACACACACACACACACACAAATGTTAACTGGTCAACTTTTTGTTTCCATAAAGAGAAGTCTTGCGGAGTATGGTTTTTAATTTGAACTGTCTAGTTATATTAGAAGATGGGATACAGCGAAGTGTTCATTGCTTGACTTTAATGATAGACCAATAATGTGTGTGTCACTTTATGCGCGTTATCGCTTTGTCGGGTGGCTTCGCAATGGAATATCATCCCATCGTTCTCGCATCTTAAATTCCCCAACTTTGTTTTCAGCACCTTGGAAGTCAGACTGCCTTCAAATTTCTTATCCCTTGGGTGATGTGCGTGCTGCCGACTGCCGTCAAGTTTTTTCTCCCCGCAATACTTTGCCGTCTTCAATGATGAGCAGATAGAGGTCGTTGAGGTCGTCTGCGCTGCTCGTGCCGTCGCAGCCTACCTCAATGGTACCGTTGACGGTCCCAGTCTGCCGGTTCACGATATACACCGGCGGGTCGCCTTTGGGTTCCGGAGATAGTTTCAGTTCCGGGAACTGTTGGGCTTGAACTATCGTTGGTATAGCAAGCATGATGAGCAGCAAAGGTATGTCTAAAAGACAGCAATTCCTCAATCTCCATGTCCCCATGGCGAGAGACAACTGTTTTCAGGGTACGGATTTCAAACAGCTCACTCCCAGAACTGAAGGGCGTCTGTCTAATGTGTGTGTGTGTGTGTGTGTGTGTGTGTGTGTGTGTGTGTGTGTGTGTGTGTGTGTGTATGTGCAAATACAGGTCCAATACTGAAAAGTGATCTTTTATTTAATTTTCAATGTAAATGCTCATCTAACGTTACTTTTAATGTAATCTGTTCAGTAATAACATCACACACACACACACACACACACACACACACACACACACACACACACACACACACACACACACACGTAGGTTGACAGTTTGAATTACCTTGAAAATCAATGTCTAAACCTCGACATGTTCGAGGTGTGGTTCAGATAACGATTTCAAAACGCATACGCGCGCGCATGCGCGTGCGCGCGCGCGCGTGTGTGTGCACGCGCGTGTGAGTGTGTAGCCTTGCGTATGAGCGTATCCGTACATGTACATGTACAGGTATGCATATGCGTGTATCCATGTGGTTATTTGAATGAAATGGCTGATCAGTCACAAGTGATTACAAGAAAAAAAAAAACATTTACATGAAATGAACGAGACAAAAGGCTTAAGATAATATAAAAAAGAAAGAATACCGAATCGGATGAATAAAAAGAAGTAAAACATTACGTGGGATAATCATACAAATAAATTTTAAATATGTGTTGAAAATAATTTTCCTTCATACCTTATTTTTATTCTGTCTGTCTGTCCGTCTCTCCCTCTATGTCTGTCTCTGTCTCTCTCATTTTTTCTTTTAGTTATGTGCATCTGTCCTTCGGTTCGCCTCTCTCTCTCTCTCTCTCTCTGAATGACAGACTTATTTCGTGTAATGTGCAAAACTGACATTCGGCATTAGAAAACAATGACAAATACAAATGGTATTATTTTTTTTTCTTTTAAGGACATTTTCCAGCCACGAATATATTTGTCTTTAATGCCAAGAATCCGGCACTGAGATAACTTGATATGATTTCGACCACGTGTAAGTGGGCTAGATAACTGCAAGCAATGGTTTCTGTATGGAAAAAAAAAACCCAGGCTGATGGTAAATGTCCACTGTTCATTTCTTACCCTACTGCGCAGCTTACGAAGATATGCGAAAACAATGTACCGTACTCGACTCACATTGTTATCTTACTGACCAGAATCGTGTTGCAAATGTTTCGTCAAGCAACAACAGTAACGTGGTGATAACTCTAGCAAAATTCATACCACAAGCTACGAACAGTAGAAAAAAAAAAAGACACTTCAAAGAAAACAACTTGCGATACATTTCAATCAGTGAAATGTTTGTCAAGATGATCTGCTGCTGTCGTGTGTGCCTGCATATGCGCAAGTGTGTGTATGAGGAAGGGGGTGGGTGGAGGTGGGTGGGGGAGGAAACGAAGGGGGGAGAAAGCTGTCCGAATAAGTGTGGGCGGGTAGTGGCGGGAGAGGAGAAGGGAAGGGTGAGGTGAGCGATTGATTTTTATCGAGTTACGTTCAGACATGCCCCCCTTGTCTGAAGGGCTCAACTGCTGAATGGATGATAAACTGTTTGTCATTGTCATTCTCTCTCTCTGAATTTCGTTATATCTCTCTCTCTGTCTCCGTTTCTCTCTCTATGGAGAGAGAGAGAGAGAGAGAGAGAGAGAGAGAGAGAGAGAGAGAGAGAGAGAGAGAGGAGAGAGAGAGAGAGAGAGAGATGATGATGATGATGATGATGATGATGATGATGATGATGATGATGATGACGATGTTGATTATCATGGAGATGATGAAGATGACGATGATGATGATGATGATGATGATGATGATGATGATGAGGAGGAGGAGGAGGAGGAGGAGGAGAGGAGGAGGAGAAGGTGGATGAGGAGAAAAGAGACTGAGAAGAAGACACCTCCAGAATGACGAATGATAGACGTGATGGCACGAGCAGAACGGATGAACAGTCGACTGCAGCAAAAGAATAGAACGTGGTAACGAACAATAACGGTAGAGATGAGACGACGACAACGACTGGAGAAGAATCAGTAATGGACCAGATGGGAAGAAGAAAAACACCAGAACGATACATAAATGATGGGCCTGCCACACAAAAGAAGAGTCCATCCATGACCTAGATGCGTTGTACTGCCGTTACGCCCAGTCCTGCCCGCTCCACCAAGCGCTTCGAGAGAAAACCTGGCCCGACCCAATACCCATGGCCCGGAAGCTCTACGGAGGACTGGAGGACCTGCGACGTACTGCCACCTTTGTCGGGAAGACGGGGGAACCCATCTGAAGACACGACGAACGAGAGACAACAACAAAGAGAGTCGTGAGACTGATGACTGATTAAGCGAACTCGCGAATGATGAATGACTGACGGCAGAACTTTAAGCATGACAATGATGGACAGAATGAGAAGAGGAGAACGTAGTGATTGTGAATGGCAGACGGATTAGGAAAGGAGAACGCCAAGTGTGATAAATGACGAGGAGGAATCAGGAATGGAAATGTGATGAAAATGAATGATGGCCGGAATGAGGAAAGAAGAGTATGCTTATGGTGAATGTTAGACAGGACGAAAATAAGAGTGTCAACTTTGAGAAATAGCTGGATAAACAACAACACAAAAAAGTCTTTGAATCTGTGAAAAACTGACCAAAGAAAATTAAAGTCAGCAACAGTCAGGTCTCACAGAGAGAAAGAAAACATCTTAAAAAGGTGAAGGAACTTTGCTTTGAGTTGAGCTCCACAACAAACAGAGCAAAGGAGATCCAAATGTGCTAACAGTTCAGGATTCATCACATGGAGAGATGATTTTCGAACACTCTGTCGAAGAAGTCGTAGTAGCAGTGAAGTCGCTGAAACATGACAAAGCTGCCAGCATTGACAACATCCCTGCAGAACACCCGAATATGGCAGAAAGGCAGTAACCGACATATTAACTGCCCATTTGCAACCAACTCTGGCACACCAGCGAGTGGCTAACGCCAAAGAGACTGGATCAGATTGTCACACTTCCAAAGACAGGAAATCCTCAACACTGCCAGAACAACTGCGAGATCAGTCAGATCAGCAATGTGAGAAACGTAATGTTCAACATCATTCTGAGTAGATCAAAGCTGCAGACAGACACCGCTGTACCTGAAAGACTGAGGTACCATACAACAGAACTTTAACCCTTCGTCACGTCAAAAACACCTGCAACACCAGAAGGAGTTCTACCATGTCTTCACAGACTTCAAAGAGGCGTTTTTACAAAGTCTGTCCAGAGGTGATATCGGCAATTATGAAGAAATCTGACCTTGGGGCAACATTAATCAACAACATCCAGCAGGTATACACCAAAGTGACCACTGCTTTACTCACAGAAGGCGCGACAGGATAGTGACCCTACATATCAGTTATCATTCGTCAGGGCCCCTTTTATCTCCAAAACTTTTCAACATAGTCCTGGAATGCATCATGAATGATCCACTTGAAAATCAAGTCAACACAATCAGTACTGCAAGAATGTGTATCACAAACCTTAACATTGCAGATAACTTCGGTGGTCTGGCGGGCACTGAATAAGAACTGAACTTGTTACAACACTGGATGAAACATCTACGAGACACAGTATGGATATCAACTCAGAGAAGACCAGGCCAATGGCCAGCCACAACACCACCTCCAGTACTGATGTAACCATCGATAGAAGCTAGGAACTGTTAAGCAGTTAAGATATCTGGGATTTATTTTCAGCGATGGGGGAACTTAAGTCAGACATCCTTTCAAAAGCAGCAAAGACATCAGTTCTGTGCAGACTGAACCCTGTATAGAAAGACAGTAACAGCTCAGTGAAATGCAAATCTGGTTCCGGCATGCACGGGTGTATTTCATTTTCCTATACACAGACGTGACATGGACCCGAAAGAAAGAACTCAATCCCTGAAAGAAGATGTCATAGCAAGACACTATACATCAGAATACTGATCATATCACCATTGAACAAGTGCGCCAGACCATCAAACACCACACCAGGCCATACAAAGATTTGTTGACACCAGCAAAGCAAAGAAACTAAGTTGGCATTGTGATGAAGATCCAACGGCCCCGCTAAAATAATCATCCAGACAGTGCTGAAGGAGCGAGACCAAGGAGAAGACACAAAAAATGGACTGACAACATTGCAGGATGGACAGGGAAACCGTCTGTAGAGCCCAAGGCCTCGGAACACAACCGACATAATTTGGAGGAATCTGGTGAACAGTTCGATGCCCCGGTGACTTCACACGGACCTGGGGAAAAAGACACGGGATATTAGTGATACCAAACCAAAATTATTAACGTATTTATAAATGATTTTTTAAAATCCGGAAGTATGCGTGATTCTAGGATTGAGGTATTTCTTAATTTTTTTTTCTCCCTCAGTAATTTGGATGCACGGCTTAACATGTTCTTGAGTCACAGAAAATGAAATGTTTACGTTATCTTTCTCAGATGATAAAATGATGACGTTTTCACCTGTCGTCAGTGAAATATAATCATTATCAAATCTGACCTGTCCGTGCTCTTAGTGAGGCATGGCAGTCACTGTTGGACCTGATGAAAACATGAAAGAACAACATTACATTTCTTGTAAAGTTCATTTGTATGATTTCTAACTGTCTGGGGAGAGACAGCGTGTGTCTAGCTCTTTTTCACATACTCGTTGCCAGAGTCTAAGAATATTTCATTTCTGAATTGAAGACAAAAAGACTTAGAATAATAACGATTAGCTTTTGAGAACTCATCCTGAAAGAGACAGTGAACCGGCTTCGTGTATGACTTCAATGTATTTGTATGTGCCGCATTGCCAAGAGCTTATTCAATAGCTCTGCTGTCTGTAAATTGTATTCTTTTTCAAGCTGTGCAGGGCTGATGAAATAAACTTCTTATTCATAAATCAGTTCTGATCGGCCAAGGCTGGTGACTGTGGTAACGGGTACGGATATTTTGAAAAGATGACTAGACTGTACAGATACTTACATATTCAGATTCTCCAGATTAAAATTATTGGAACTGATACAAAAACTTCGCTTATTCCATAATTTTTTTTTTACACATTTCAGAATAGTTTTGAAAGTTGTTCGTTATTGTAAGGTTTTAATGATAAACACGACAATTTACTTTTATAATACAACAGAAAATTGGAAAAGCAAGCTATATGACCTTCACAGTCAATGTCATTAAACATTAAACCACCAATGAAGAAGAGTAGTAATCACAAGAGAAAAAGATATGAGTACACACACACACACACACACACACACACACACACACAGAGAGAGAGAGAGAGAGAGAGAGAGAGAGAGAGAGAGAGAGAGAGAGAGAGAGAGAGAGAGAGAGAGAAAACACCGCGACTAACACCAAGTTAAGCCGTATTCCCAGCATTGCGAAAAAAAAAAAAAAAAAAAAAAAACAACTACAAAGGCAAAAATGTGGTTAAGCCTTGTTTGGTAAAGTCATTCAAAAATAGTACAATTCGTCAAAACAACAGAAGAAAATTTCATTTAAAAAAGCACAAACACATACTCTCCCCGCTCCCTTTCCTCGACACCACTCCGTCCCCATCATTTCCCCTGTTCTGACGTACCTCCACAAACACATCAATTTACAGGGTTGCGTGACAATGCCAACCCATGCACACCCGACACACCCCTTCCCCTCACTCAGCATACACACACACACAGAGAACACCCAAAGAAAACAAAACAAAACAAAAACCCGAGCGCGCGCGCGCATGTACACACATATACACAAACAAGCAAGCCAGCAAGCAAGAAACGTGCACACACGCACACACACACACACAACGCGCGCGGACAAACAAACACACGCACACATATACACACAAGTGCAAGCACACGCTCTCGCGCGCGCACACGTGAAAATATAAAACTACGCACGCGCACACGCACTAATTTATACATATACAACCAGGCGCGCGAGCACGCAAAACACACACACATACTTGCACACACCACACAATGCGCGTGCACGCACACACACACACACACACACACACACACACACACACACACACACACACACACACACACATGTATACATATACAGCTTTGCGCGCCCGCACGCACACATATATATATTCGAACATGTGCGCACACACACAAGACGTACGGATCACACACACACACACACACCCAGACACGCACACGCGCGCGCGCGCGCGCGCGCGCGCACACACACACACACACACACACACACACACACACACACTCACGTGGTGTGTCCTCACTGGAAGCCGACACAGAGTGTTTTAGCAGCTCACTGGCACATCAGCGCTTGCTCTTCGCTCAAGTCCTGCAGCATAATTTTGAACTGATCCGACTTCATGAAGTAAAAAAAAAAAAAAAAAAAAAAAATTAACCTTTCTTTTTTCTTCGCGCTTGTTATCTTATGCGCGTCAACCTTTTTTTTTTTTTTTTTTTAATCCGCCTGATGTACAAGGACTACATTTTTGCCAGAGGCTTTTTAAAACGACTTTCAAGTATATTTTTTAAACGATAAACTAAACACCAACTACACGTTTATGCGAAAAGAAAGACGTCAAATGTTCTTCACATTCCTGTATGTAACAGAAGAATTTGCTCTCTGATGCACAGATAATAAGTCTCATCTTTCTGTCTTCAACTTCTGATATCAGAAATGAGGCTCTCTGCGAGAATGCCTTAAAAATGCCTGTGCTGTGTCAAAAGATCTCGTGACAGTAATGTTTCCTCACTGAAACAGGATACGATGGGAGTTTATAACAATTTTTCCCCCCACACAATATGCACATTTTAATTAGGATTCAGATATTTCAGACTGGCGAAAAACAGAAAAAAAAAAATATCTGATTATAGCAACAGCTCCGTTGCTGTGATTTAGCGGGGAAATGACGAATGACAAAAGGAAGAAGAACGTAAAAATGATGAAAAACTGACCGGGGGATGAGCGTGAACGTGAACAACGACTGTTGACACAAGAACGAACGTGAAAATGATGAATGGCTGGTGGGAGAAAAATGAGGAAACGATGACTGACTGACTGGAGAAGAATGTGAAAAGGATAAATGAATGAATCGAGAAGAGTGAGAAAATGGTAAGTAACTACTTGGATAAAAACGTGAAAGCGATGTACGACTGATGTCAGAGAAACGTGAAAATGATGACTGACTGATTGGAGGAACATGTGAACACAACGAAACGACTGACGGGACTAAAGCATGAGAGTGATGAACGATGAACAGGATGTAAAGATCATGTGAGAATGATAAGGGAAAAGGAGAGGAAATGAAAGTAGGATGAGAGAAGAACTAGAGCATGATGAAAAATAACTCGGACGGGGGAGAGAGAGAGAGAGAGAGAGAGAGAGAGAGAGAGAGAGAGAGTGCGTGCGTGCGTGCGTGCGTGCGTGCGTGCGTGCGTGCGTGCGTGCGTGCGTGTGTGTGTGTGTGTGTGTGTGTGAAGGGAGAAGAAGGGGGCGTGGGGGAAAAGGTGGCAACAACAGATGTTGAACTCAGGGGAAACGTGAAAATGAGAATGTTGGACTGAGGAAAAAGGCGAGAATGATGAATGTTGGACTGGGGGGACTGGATGAAGGGGGGAGGGAGGGGGGGGGGAGATTCGAGAATGGTGAATGCTGGACGGCAGGAGACTCTGAAAATGATGAATGTTGGGCCGGCGGGGAAGAAAAGAACACAGGAAAAATGTATAACTGATGGAAGGGTGATGCGACACTGATGAACGAAAGATGGATGAGGAAAGGGAAGGAAAGAGAAGCGCGTGAGAATGATGGCCTTAATTAATAAAATCAGGATAGCGACAGAGTAGCAGTGGGCACAGCCAGCACAGAATGAGACGAAATGAGAGGACGGGAACGCGTTGATTATGAACGGAGAGACGACGAGAGAACCTAAAAGTGCTTAGTGTAGGACGGAGACAGACATGACAAATAGTAAATGAAGAATATGAGAAGAAGAGAACTTGAGAATGATAACTGAGAGAGGGAACGGGAACGGGGGACGTGGGTAGGATGAATGATTGACGAGTGAAGAAAAGTAGAGCAAAGATCAACGGATGTGAGATGACAACGTGAAACTGATGAAGTATGCTCTGGAAGAGGAAGAGTTTCAGAGCATGAATGACGGATGGGAGAAGAACATCAGAATGATAAATGACGGGCTGGAGACGAAGGGGAGAACTGGATGGAGTTGAATATGGTACGTCCATCCTACTGTTCAATACCGCCGAAAGAAAAGTGAAGGGGTAACAGCAGAAATGACCGTATCGTAAGTTCGTAATGACGCAGAAGAATAGGTCAGCAGTGTATAAAAAAAAATGTTTGTGGCAGAGAAGAATTAAAGACGAGGGGGGGGGGGGGGGGGGGGGGGGGGGGGGGGGGGGACTGCAGGAGTTCAAAGGTTGGAGGGTGTAGGGAGAAAAGACCAAATGTGACATAAAAGAACGGGGAATATGGAAACATGAGTACTGTATAACAGGGGGTATGGAAGGTAACGAAAGGACTACAGAATGAAAGGAGGGGGGAAAAACTTAAGGGCCTCAGGTTCAAATCCATGAAATGTTTAAAGAAGACAACTACAAAACTGCCACTGGGCGGAGATGGAAACTGGTGGCGGTGCGCCCAATCCTTTCAGCAGGTCCACAGCATGTTAATACGACAAAGTGAAGGGTCTCTGGAGGACATCAAGGAGTGAACTTGAAAAGTAGGGAGTGGAGAGAAAACTGGAGTGAAATGTACAATATCCTGGTGTGAAAGAATGCTAATGAGAAGCACAGCACAAGAAAGTAAGTAAAAAAAAAAAAAAAGTGTTGTGATGACCATCAGAAAATCCTACGTGAGTGGGATTATGGGTAAAAGTAGATATTTATAAAGAGTTATAGTGATATCTATCCAAACTGATATATTTTGAGTGGATCAGTTTAAACCATATCAGGGCCATAAGCATTTACTGAACAAAATTGCCACTTAATGTCGAGACCGAGTCTCGAAACTCGCATGGATCAAAATAATTGATGAAAAAAGGCCAAGATTTCATTAAAATCGTGATTTAGCACAGATGCTTCAGGAACCCCCCCCCCCCCCCTTCCCCATCAATACCCACACGCAACCTATTAAATAGTAAGGGTAAAGCACCTAGGCCGTTGGAAGACTAGTTTCACATACGCCTACGGTTTCAAATACTGACGTTCCGATGGCATTGGTGTAGTGCCGCATAAACCCTCTACCGCCCTCTCTTCCCCTCCATTCCCACCCCCTCTGACCGGCCTTTCTGTTACGGTTATTCCGTCCGCCCCACCACCTTGGTGAGTGTCGACGCTCAACCTGAACATGACCTCATACCGAACCTGGCCCGGGTGTCACTTCTCAATGCTAGTTTGATGGATGTGCAAGAACTCCCAGTAACGAAGGATTGTTTGAATGCTACCAGCGGTGTCACAAAAAGAAATCGCAGCAATGAAAAAACTGTTGAATACTAAGAGCAGCGTATCACAAGCGAAGTGTTTCACGAAACTGAAACGATATAATATTGATCTGCACTTTGGCTACACTCAGAAAGAGTGAACAGCACAAAGCCTGGAGCACTCAGAAACAAGCGCTAACTCAAGCAGGTGCAGAAACTTGGTCACTGGAAAAAAGAAGAGGACAGCGCAGTGTTGACCACATCCAGAAATGAAAAGGTGAATCAGGGGGCACTTGCATGACTTTTGATCTATGGTGCAGGGAGCTAAACGGAAGCTGACCTTTAAGCAAATGTTGCGCAAGAAGTGACATAGCACGTGGCACGTGGAACGGAGAAAACGGTCAGGACACTGTGTGTGTGTGTGTGTGTAT
>JADBJO010002649.1:172974-177974 GCA_016801955.1 Conus betulinus
CTGTGGCCTTGGTTTGGTTCCGTCGGGGGTCACTGGTATCGGCAAGTCATGGGGGGGCTGTTGTTGGACGGACGTGGTGGCGCCCTCTCCGAGGGAGAGCTCACTCATGCCGGCTCTGCGACTAAGCAATTATTGTCGTCAGTAGGGAGCTTAGTAGGTGGTGTCCTGCGTATGTTAGATCAGAGAAGGCGCGCACTGAACACCACCGAAGTGACTCGGCAGCAGTGCAGTGTCTCCTCCGGTGGGTTGTCTCTTGACGGCTTGACACCTGCTCCCTGTGGATTGCCGGTGCCGGGGCTGCGGCGGGGCCGACCGGGCCGTGGCTGTGGACGGGGTGTCGGAATGAGCGGCGTGGGTGCACTGCCTCTGAGGTGGCGCAGAGGTTGGGACAGCAAAAAAAAAAAAAGTATATTGTCATGAGTCGGCCGAATGTTATCGAGCATTTAGGCAAATTAAGGGTAGTTTTGCTGTTGAGAGCAGGTTCCTTGGGTTCTTCAAGTGTGAAAATTCAGGCATCACCAGAGAGGGATACCCCGAGTCGTTTACTGAAGGAGGAGGGAGAGTTACTGGGGAAGTGTTTCGCATATCCAAGGGATAGTAACAAGAACATGCCGACCTGCCGGTTTGGGGTAGATGAAAGTGTCCATCCACTTGAGCACTGGCTGTTCACTGAGCTGAAAGGAAGGCAATAGTGTCGGGTGACCGTCACGGGTAGGCGACCGTCAGCCTGCAGGCAGAGTACAGCGACCAGTCAGTCATTCTTGTTCTGAGGTATGAATGGAAGGCTTTGGCCTATTGAGTAATTTGCACCTTGTTGTCTGTAGAGGTAGCAAATACTTGAAACATCAGTCCTGGCTGGTAGAGAAGTCCAGGCTGTTAGTATAATGGGTAGCTTTGGGGAATGGAACATGAGTTTGAATAGGAGGTTATGCATTAACCACTTGGTACCCAAGTCTTGTTGGTGTTAACAGCTGTGGTGTGTGTGTATGTGTAGGTGACTAGTGATTCCATTGGCGGAATAAAAATAACTTGGGGAGTTATTGGTACAAATCGTGTGATGTATGTGTGCCAGTGATTCCATTGGTTGAACCAGTTTAAACTCGAATTCTCTTTCTTTGGGAATGGATATAAGATGCTCAGAAAACCAGGAAGTGTGTGATTCACTTAAGGGAAAGTGAACTCGCCCGTCTTGCTGAGGGCTCAAGAAAATACAGCGATAAGCAGAGGTTTGCTGTCACCTCGTTGTCTCCTGCGTGGGGACGTAAGACAGTGGAGGTTGCTGTAGCCTCGGAGCCGACGACGAGAAGAATTGTCTTCCGTGTGGGGACGGTCCACAGCAAGACGTGTTAGCCTGTTGGAGCCTAGACAGGGAGCTGCCAGACAACGGTGGGGTGTTTGCAGCCAGAGAAGACCTGTGGGAGAGGCTGACAGGAGCCCTTTCCGTGGAGAGGGCGAAGTGCGGTGGAGTCCGGGAGACTCGGTGTGAGGGTGCGACTCAAGCTACATTGCCAGTGTTCCCCAACTGGGATTTGGCCAATCGGGAGGACACAACAGTGTGGCAGCTTCAGCTCGTGGTCGCACTGTGGGACGAGAGAAACTGGTCAACCAAGACATGCTGGCAAGTTATGGACGTTTCCATTTGTTCTTAAGTTTATAAGTGTGCAAACAGAATAGTGGAATATTGTCTTTCCTGGTTAAATAAGAAGAAGTGAAGAACAGGGGATGCGATTTATGAGATTGTCTGTATGATGTTTACTTTGTCGTATGATACAGATAATTGTGTTGTGTAGTGACGAGTGGGGGCTCGGAGTCAAGTTAAATAAAAGTTGATTATTTTCTGTGAAATTTTGTTGGTTTCCCATCACCTTTGTGCGGGCCCGATGTGAGTGACAGAGTGCATGTGCCTATGCGAGAGCGCATTTTGGTTGTGAAAGCGTAAATACTTCTGTCTATAACCCCCTGCATCCCTGAATATGATAATCATATCTTAATAACGAGAGGAAGCGTCGGAGACTCATCACATATATAGAAATGGATGTCTGCAGCAAAACAAAGATAAAGAGGTGTGGACGGACTGAGGGGTTCAGAGCAACACGCTGGAGCCTGGTTTTCAACCGACCTAAAACGACAGAGGAGAGAGATTGGGATATATCTTTTGTTCAACGTGTAACCGGCGATGGGGAACAAAAGAGACAGGCGCAACACAAGGATGGTAAGAGGATCCGAAAACATGTCGTGCAGCACTGGTCTGGATTTTACCGAGGCTCAATCCTCGGGACCAGAAAAGATTTTCCGTTATTCAGAGTGCACTGGACAAAGGAGTAAATAAAAGCAGAGACAGCTTCTCCATCAAGATAGGAACGGAGGAACCGATTCTTCTGCGCTCGACGTAGCAGGTGCGACGACAAATGCAAGGGAAGAGAGCTGTTGAAACGAGAGCTTCTTCAACCAACACACCCAAATTGTTCACCCGCTGAGACAATCTAATTTTTGTCTTGTCTCGTTTGCATGCTAAAAAAAAGGAACAGATCTATGGAAGACAGACAGAAAAGAAAGACAGAAAGAAACAAACAAAGGAAGGGGGAAAAGGGGGGGTGTGTGTGTGTGTGTGGGTGGGGGGGGGGGGGGGGGGGGGGGCGCAGTCATAAGGCGCCGCTATGTAATGAAACACGGAGCTAAAAAGACGATCGTTTCACGAGTGTCTGAAGTCCAAGTTCATTGCTAAGTGTGATAAAGATATGCATTTTACAGGTCCTTCAACATCCCATTCCATATCGCAAATCCTGTACGTCACATGAGAAGAACAAATACATGATTTAACAGTCACATCTTTTAGTGTTAAAAAAAAGAGGGGGGGGGGGGGGGGGGGGGGGGGGGGGGGGGGGGGTTATCATGGGGAGGGTACGAATCAAAGAGAGAGAAAAATTTGAATTCGACTTCGAGGGAAGGCAAATAAAATACAACTTGTAGAAGAAAAAAATTAGGCGTGCATGAAATTTCCACGGAACGATCGCAGATCGGCAGGAATGAGAAATGGAGAAACAACCCCGCTTTCCATCCCCTAGTTCCCCCAGCTGACTACCAAGTTTTATCATGAAAGAGTTTCCACATAAAACCATTCCTGTATACCCGTATACAATGACTGTCACGACTTATGATCCTGATGATCTCAATGAGCAATAATTCAAGTAATTACATCAAACGATGAAGAAAAAATAAGGGACAGAATATAGAAAGCAGACTGGAAAAAAATAATCGAAGCAGCCCAAACCATCCAAACCAAAAAATAAAGGGAGAGAGAAATCAACCATCGGGCCAAAGTTG
The DNA here is from genome assembly GCA_016801955.1 of Conus betulinus. Lineage (NCBI taxonomy): Eukaryota > Metazoa > Mollusca > Gastropoda > Neogastropoda > Conidae > Conus > Conus betulinus. The sequence continues at coordinate 176,299 of JADBJO010002649.1, forward strand.
AAATTCCTGTTTACTTACGGCAAGATCCAGTGGCTTACGCACTCAGTATGGCTCTGTTTTACATGTGCTAAAGTGTCAGTCGTCCAGCTTGTATAGCACGCATTAGTGTACATGACTTATGTACGTATGCCGTTTTCTAGTTGCTCTCTCTCTCTCTCTCTCTGTTAGTGTGTGTGTGCGTGCGCGTGCGTGCGTGCGTGCGTGCGTGCGTGCGTGTGTGTGTGCGCGCGCGCGCGCGCGCGCGCGCGCTGATAGAACTCTCTGCCCTCTGCATGACAACAGCCATGAAATAAGTCCAAGTGGTCGGCTGAACTAAACAAAATGACAGTGACTGAATCAACATTACAGACAGATGACCCGAGGATATTTCCCAAAATATGCCAAGGTCTAACCTGACGCAGAAAACAGATATTTGCCGCAGAGAGGACATGTTGCTGGTGCCAGGTGTGCAAAAAAAAATCTTACACCTTACAGAGTAAGTAACAGAATGCCAGGCGTGCACCGGGTATCCTACACGTAACGGCGAAATTAACATAACGTTAAGGGAAGACCGGGTATCCCATACCTTACGGCGAAAGTTAACACAGTGTCAGGCGTGCACCGAACATCCTACACTTTTATGTCGAAAGTAACAGTGTCGGACGTGCATCGTGTATTCAACACCTTCCAGAGAAAGTAACAATGCCTGATGTGGACCGGGTATCCTACGCCTTACGGAGAAAGTAACAGCGCCAGGTGGGAACCGGGTATCCTACACCTTACGGAGAAAGTAACAGCGCCAGGTGGGAACCGGGTATCCTACACCTTACGGAGAAGGTGTGCACCGGGTATCCTACCACGTTGTGGTGAAAGTAACAGTGCCGGGCGTGGACTGGGTATCCAACACCTTACGGCCAAAGTAGCGTGATGCCACGTGCGTGCGGATATCCTACACATTACGAATTTAGTAACATGTTGCAAGGAGTACATGGATATCCTATGTCTTGCGGCAAAAGTATCAAAATGTCTGTGAGTTCATGTTAAAGAAAGACAGACGAGGACTTGTTGAGAAAAGAAACATGGATCCTGACAATGACAGTAAACCAAAAATCGATAATGATGTCATGAGCAGAGGAAGATGGACGCAGATAACATGAGAAAAGAAAGCCGAGACGCCATATCCAGAGAAGGAATATAGACGATGAAATCTGAGCAAAGAAAGAAGGATAAGTACATAAAAGAAAGGATACATGAATAAGGAATAATATAACAAAAGTTGAATAAAAACATCATAAGGAAAAAAAAAAATGGAAGAGCATGTTACGCTAAATGAAATAATGACAAAAGGAAAGACAGATACGAAGATCATGAAAAAGAAAGATGTGGGGATCATGAACAAGGACAGAGGGACTGGAATAATATGGTGAGAACAAGATGGGTGGATGAGGACACATTAAGAAGAAACGATGAATGAATCTGACTGAGGGGAAGGGGCGGACATCTTGCCAAAGGGATCTTACATCTTGCGAGCCTTTTTTTTTTTTTTTTTTTCCCCCCATTACAAGTGGCTGTTCATAAACGAAGTGCCATCGTTTTACTTTTTCGCCAGTGAGGACAACTTAAACTGTTTGAAGTCGCTGCAAGAGAAACTATGGACAGATTTTGTATTACATTAAAGGGTGAATGATCCAGTATCC
>JADBJO010002649.1:182974-185474 GCA_016801955.1 Conus betulinus
AAACACACCCAAACAATCATTTCAGCACCAAACACTGAAAATATCCTTGGTGGTATATGTCAACACGAACAAACAAACAAGAAACCCACATCTGTAACTTCAATCTCAAAATGCATGTTCCATAGAGTCTCTCACAAAGGCATTTGTGCATAACACAGCATAACACACTGTTGGTTATTTTTACTATCCAACAAAGCCATTTGTTTTTTACGTGTCATTCCGAAAGATAGCTCAGTGTGAGGATGCTTGGCATGTAGATGCGAAGAAGTTGGGGCTGAATACAGGGCACAGAAATTTCTCTTGTTAAGATTAAGATCGAAGTAGAAGAAGAAGAAGAAGAAGAAGAAGAAGAAGAAGAAGAAAAGAAGAAGAAGAAGAAGAAGAAGAAAGGAAGAGAAGAAGAAGAAGAAGAAGAAGAAAGACGAAGAAGAAGGAAGAAGAAGAAGAAGAAGGAAAGAAGAAAAAGAAGAAGGAGGAGGAGGAGGAGGAGAAGAAGAAGAAGAAGAAGGAGAAGAAAAAGAAAGGAGGAGGAGGAGGAGAAGAAGAAGAAGAAGAAGCAGTAGAAAAGAAGAAGAAGAAAAAGAAGAAGAAGAAGAAGAAGCAGTAGAAAAGGAAGCAAGAAGAAGAAGAAGAAGAAAAAGAACAAGAAGAGGAAGAAGAAGAAGAAGAAGAAGAAGACAAGAAAGAAAAGGAAGAAGAAAAGAGAAGAAGTAGAAGAAAGAAAAAAAAAGAAAAAGAAGAAGAGAAAGAAAGAAAGAAGCTAGTGAAATGTGTATTAACAGCAAGGAAGTACTACTGAAAATGCTTATAAAATTCAGTAGTTGTTAGCGCAAACAACAAGAAATCTGGAAAGAAAAAAAACAAACAGAAAAATGCTGGAAAAAAATTGAATAAAATTTAGTATGAAAAAGAAAAGCCATGGAGATTTTTTCTAAACTTACTTCCTTTTCAATTAATCTATCTTCATAATTGTATGAATACTTAAATTAGGTGGAGCATGAAAACGAGTCATTTCACGAATAACGTGAATGATAAATCAATTCATCTCATAAACTTGAGTGATGTCAAGAATATTCAACCTGTTGCAAAGTACACACAGAGTGTATGCAGTCATTATCAATCATATATTCAATCAATACACTCTTTTCATTGTTTAAGTGTAAAAAACATAGTAAAAAAGAAAACTGAACAAAATGATTAAAGCAAATAAAGTGACTAAAAAAGTATCACAGGAATTTGATTCTCTGCACGCAAAACATTTTTCTTAAAAACACAAACAGTAAGTAAAATTGTTTCTAAAGGACACAATCATTTCACAGAAATATTCCCCATTTCCTTTTTTTACCCTAAAAAAAACCCCAGTGAACTATCTTTACAACTACATTGGAATTTTCATTTTGATTATATGCAAAGTCTTTGATTCAATTCATTTCACAGACTTGGAAAAAAAAAAAAAAAAAAAAGTAGATGGAAAATTTCCATCAATTCCTTCAGATTTCATGGGAAAAAAAATTTAAGGAAATTTTCATTAAATTCCTTCACATACCATTCACCTTCTTCACGGTGAAATACTTCTGCTCTTGGAAACATTTGCTCTGGAGGCCTGGGAAGGAAGGATGGGGGCAGTTTGCTTCTTTTGCATCCCTTCTTCCCTCATTTGTTTTGACAACCCAATTAAACAAGGGTTAAAGTCAGAACGACACACTCTCGCTTCTTTTCAGTTCTTACCATCGAGAATATGACTACTTCAAAACAAACACTCACAACACTATTGATTTTTTTTTGTGTTACTTTTTTTTTTCCTTCAAGCGAGTGGGGAAAAAAAAGTGGAAAGCTTCTTTTCCACAGAAATCAATGAGGAAAAAAAAAAAAATCTAACGAGCAGAAATCCACTGCACAGCAGATATTTGGCATCCACTGTATACAATACCCAGTCTTAAGATGTCTCGCACTTTAGCACAACATTCAGAAGACAGTCATGCTTTCATCAGCAGCTGTCTTTCATGAATAAACTGGCTTGTCAAAGCATATGCTTTCTGAAACGAGATTTCATGCAATTTTGATTTCAAGTTCCAGCAGCTTTCTGATATGTATAAATATTTATATTCATTTTCAAAAACACACACACACACACACACACACACACACACACACACACACACACCCCACACACACATAATTGCATGAGTATGAGAAAACAATATTGGCACCATGTAAAGTCCTTATAAACTGTGGAAGCATAAACCATGACCCATAAGCCATACATTTACAATTAGTAATTACAACATTGCGTCTGCAAATCATCTTGGCTCTGTGTGACAAAGTCTGCGTCCGAGTGTCTCACACACACACACACACACACCACACACACACACACACACACACACACACACAAAACACCACACTTCTACATACACACACTCACACACACAAATACCCAAATACCACACTTCTACACACACTACACACACACACACACACACACACACACACACACACA
>JADBJO010002649.1:190474-205474 GCA_016801955.1 Conus betulinus
GGTGCCGGTCGTTGTTGGTGGTGATCTCCCACATCTGCGATAATGAAATGGCAGGATAACAAAACAACGGAGGGAAAAAAAAACTTCAAACCCACTGGAGAGACGAGGAATTGAGTACTTCGACTCCTGGAGTCTTCAAAGCAATGATTCTGCAGGACGGGCAGGAAGCATTTGATTGCTTTGAAGACTCTACTAATCAAAGTACTCAATTCCTCGTCTCTCTAGTGGGTTCGATTTTTTTTTTGCCTCCATTGTTTTGTTATCCTGTTTCGAAAGACCCAGGCAGTCTAAATTCTTTTATATCCAATAAAACGGCAGATTTGACTGCCACTTTTTATAAAAATTTTTTTTTTTTTTTTTTTTTGTTGTTGTCTTGTGAAGGTTCTTGTTTCTGGTTACCTCCCACATCTGGAACAATGAAACAGCAGATCTGACTGCCACTTTAAAAAAAAAAAGATTTTGTTGTTGTTGTTGTTGTTGTTGTTGTTTTGTTGTTGTTTTTGTCTTGTGAAGGTTCTCGTTTTCTGGTTATCTCCCCACATCCGGAACAATGAAACAGCAGATTTGACTACCACTTTTTATTATAAAATTTTTTTTTTTCTTTTTTTCCTGTCTTGTGAAGGTTCTTGTTTCTGGTTATCAACCACATCTGGAATGACAGATTTGACTGCCACATTTTTTAAATTTCATTTTTCATTTTTTTTTTTTGTTTGTTTTTTGTTTTTAAGTGAAGGTTTTTTTTTTTTTCTGGTTATCTCCAACATCTGGAACAAATAGCAGATATGACTGCCACTTTTTTTTCATTCTTATTTTCTGTTTTGTTTTTTTTTCTTTTTTTCTCATGAAAAGAAGATTCTTGTTTCTAGTTATCTTCCACATCTGAAACAAACAGCAGATTTGACTTTTTTTTTTTTTTTTTTTTTTTTTCATTTTTACTTTTTTTTTTTGTCTTGAAGTTAAGGTTCTTGTTTTTGGTTATCTCCCACATCTGCAACAAACAGCAGATTTGACTGCCACTTTTTTTTTTTTTTTTTGTCTTGAAGGGGTCTTGTTTCTGGTTATCTACCATTTCTTGAACAAACAGCAGATCTGACTGCCTTTTTTTTCTTTTTTTTTTTCCAAGATTTTTTTGTTTTTTTGTTTTCATTTTGTGTGTGTGTGTGTGTGTGTGTCTTGAAGTGAAGGTTCTTGTTTTAGTTATCTACCACATCTGGAACAAACAGCAGACTTGACTGCCATCTTTTTATTTCTTTCTTTCTTTATTTTTTTTTGTCTTGAAGTGAAGGTAGTTGTTTCTGGTTATCTCCCATATCTGGAACGACAGCAGATTTGACTGCTATTTTTCTTTTTTCTTCAAATTTTGTTGTTGTTGTCTTGAAGTAAAGGTTCTTTTCTTGAAAGATACCTGAGTACAATCAGAAGTCACAATTCACAGTCGTTAAGTTAATGATCCACACGTTTGATGTACAATGTCGGTACTAATCAAAAAAAACAAACAAAAAAATATATGTTTATATATATATCTGTCAATGAAACAACTTTTTTTCATAGATAAATAATTTGAAACAAAAAATACATATAGTGAAAAGAATTAAATAGAGTACAGCTTAGATTGGGAAAGACAATGAAAAAGACAGAACTTAAAAATAACATAGTAAAAAAGAATTAAATAGAGAAGTGCTTACATTGGGAAAGACAATGAAAAAGACAGAACTTAAAAATAATGAAGTATATAAAATAAATAGAGTGAGAGACAGGGACAGGGACTGGAGCTGAGCGTAAAATGTGTATGTATGGAAGGAGGGACAGAGGGATGAGCGAAAAAAGGGGGGGAGGGGGGGGGGGGGAGACAAAGTTAAACCGAGTGCGAGGTGGGGGTTATCTGCTGTTCCTTCACCAACTAGAAACCTACTTAAATCCACACCTCGATCTGAACTCTGACTTATCCAGAAAGTGAATGGATCACAAAGAGTCCAGGTAAGTTTTGAAGAAAAAGAATAAATCCACAACTTGTTTTTGCACAGAGGACAGAATACTGTTTTCTTGTGGTCACCATGACTCACTGTAAACCATTCACCTGGCTTAGGTCAGTTTTGACCCCACACACTAACTACGCTGATGCTCATCAAGAGTCTTGGTCAGTTTTGAAGAAAAAAAGAAACAACTGATTTCAGTATATGGGAAAATATATTTTTGGTAAGAAAACAGACAACAGTTAGACCTGACACCTGTGAACCTCCCTGGAAAGTGCCCCTTCATTTCCCATGACTGGATAAAGGTCACAATGGAGTAAGTCGTCTTTAAATCTACTAATTTTAGGCATTCACTTTTTTAAATCACCAAAAATCAAACACAAACTTTAAAATACAAAAGAGAAACTCCATTCACCGATAACCATAATAACTTTCAAAATAGTTTTTAACTTTGAAGTCTGTAGACATTCAGTTTTTTTGTTTTCTATAGTTGCTTTCTGCAGTGGGGAGGGGGGGGGGGGGGGGGGGGGGGGGGGGGGGACACAGGACAGGGTGGGGGTGGGTTTTTGTTTGTTTGTTTTTTTTGGTTACAGAAGTACCCATCTGACCACAAACACTACCTTTTCTTCACAGCTCTCCAAAAGCAAGCAACCCTGGTCTGCCAAACCAGATTCTAAAACCAAATTTCAAATGTTCTGTTCTGATACATTACAAGAAAGGCAACAAAAATCACAAAAGCAGTTACACTCTACATTACTAACAACTTTCTCTTTTGAATGGATGCTGCCATTATCCAGCTCACATGACTCTAGAAACTCACAATCATTTTGTTCTTGTTTTTTTGTTTTCCAGTAACGCTCCTAGTGTTGACCACACATTAACATGCCTGTAAGGACCTGCTTTTCCTTACAGTTTTATCTTTGTCTATGCTGTATTTGCCTCCCAGTAAAGATGTTCTCCCTATTAAAGACGATTATCGGAAACATTTTTGGTTTTGTGCGTACATTCATCTCCTTGTAAGGACTTGTTTTTGCGAACATTTTCATCCTTGTCTATGCACCATTTGTCTCCCCAGTAAGGTTCTCTCCTTATTAAAAAACATTTTTCCAATAACAGGTTTGGCTGTGTCCATGTAACAACCTCTCATTCAGGACTTTTTTCTGAGCATTTTTATTCTTGTCAATACAATATTTGCTGACTGACAGATTTTTTCTTCATGAAAGATTTTTTTTTTTTTTTTTTTTTTGGTCTTGTCCATGCAAATTAATCTCCTTATAAGGACTTGTCTTTTAGATTAATTTAATCTTTGTCAATACAATATTCGGTGCCTAGTAGAGATTCTTTCCCTTTTTAAGATGTTTTGTCCAGTAACATTTTCGGTCTTGTATAAATATTAGATTTACCTCTTTTTTAGATTGCCTCCTTCCCTTAAACACTTGTTTGTCTGTTAACACTTTATTTAACTCTGCTACATTTACCACCACCAAATTCCCTTTAAAGACTTTCTCTGTAACATTTTTACTGTATGTCCGTACTACATTTAGCTCCCATTCCGGACTCCTTCCCGTTATAAGAATGCAAACCTGCAACAGATTCCCTCAATTTTCAATGTAAAATCTTTCAAGGATTTTTTGGACCTCACTGGTGTGTGTGTGTGTGTGTGTGTGTGTGTGTGTGTGTGTGTGTGAGATTCTCTTTGTAATGTCCCAACTCCAGTGTTGAGTGAGGACAGGGGAGCAGGAAAGGGAGATTGGGGAACGAAATGTAAAACACTGTAGTTGTGATCTTCAGTTTTGCTGAAAATGGTTATCAGGAGAGACACAATCAGTCCATTTCCTACGCAGTGCCTATCATATCATGTGTGCATGCGTGTGCGCATGCATGCATGCCTGCCTGCCTGTGTGTGTGTGTGTGTGTGTGTGTGTGTGTGTGTGTGTGTGTGCGTGCGTGCCTGTGTGCTGGAATATTAACAAATTAAAGTGAAAGTTTGGGTATTTTTGAAGTAGCATTTTCTTTCTTTCTCTCAATTACACGTGCCCTTCTATATGAATTCCTTCTCTCTCTCTCTCTCTCTCTCTTCTCTCTCTCTCTCTCTCACTCACACACACATACACACATTCATCATTATTACAGAAAAAAAAAAATCTAAAATTCAATTTGTTGCGTAATGTGTGTTTAGATAAAAATACATGTATGGAATCACAAAGCACCTTCTGATGTGGACACAAGAAAAACAGTAACGACTATAACAACAGTAGCAACAACAACAGCAAGATCAGTAACAACAACAACAACAACAACAGTAACAACAACAACAACAGCAAGAACAGTAACGAGTAACGACACAACAACAGTAACAACAATAACAACAGCAAGAACAGTAACAACAACAGCAAGAACAGTCACATCGACCACAAACAACAGTAACAACAACAATAACAACAACAGCAACAAAAAAAACCTCGACAGCAGCAACAACAACCATCACCAGCACAACCACCCAAGCGTGCAGTCAGCCCACCATGGGTTTGGCTTTAGGAGAACACTTCACCAGCTTCAGGAGCCCCCCCTTGCCTGGTTCCTTGTCACGCGGGGCAACGCACATCTCTGAGGGCGTGTGTCGGATCTGCACACCAGACCCACATGGGCAGAGCAGAGTATAGGTATGGTATGGAAAAGCACAGGACAGAAGAGAGAACTCTCCTGTACAGAACAGTACTGAATAGTGTAGTACAAACATAGTACTGTGTCAGTTGGTACAGTGCAATATGGTATGGCACAGTACAGGGAAGTATGGTATGGAAAGGTACAGGACAGATGAGAACCCTCCTCTACAGAACAGTACTGAATAGTGTAGTACATAGTACTGTGTCAGTTGGTACAGTGCAATATGGTATGGCACAGTACAATGAAGTATGGTATGGAAGGCACAGGACAGTAGAAAGAACACTCCTGTACACAATAGCACTGAACAGTACAGTACAAACATGGTATTGTATCAGCTGGTATAGTGCAGTGTGGTGTGGCACAGTATTGTATGGTATTGCATAGAACGGTACCTGTACACAACAGTACTGAATAATATAGTACAAAACATACTATTATGTCAGCTGGTATGGTGCAATATAGTATGGCACAGTATGTACGGTATTGCATGGAACGGTACCTCTACACAACAGTAACGAATAGTATAGTGCAAACATGGTATTGTATCAGCTGGTACAGTGCAATATGGTATGTGTTGCATGAAATAGTACAGTATGGTATAAAATAGTATGATGTTGACTAGTAAAGGTGAGTATGGTATGTTTCAGTACAGTAAGGTATGGTCTGGTACAGTAAAGTATGGTACGGAACAGTACATTAGAGTACAGGAAGTACAGTACATTGTACTGTATTCTACTGCATGTATATAGTATAGTATAGTATAGTAGTATTGTATAGTATGGTATGGTATGGTATGGTATGGTATGGTATGGTATGGTATGGTATGGTATGGTATGGTATGGTATGGTATAGTATAGTATAGTATTGTATTGTACATGATAGCGGTTAAGTACATTACAGTGCGGGTGCAACATGGCATAACACAGTATGCAAAAAAACAGCACAGAAGAGCACACCTTAGCTCAGTATAGTACTGTACTATACAATACAGCATAGTGCAGTACAATACAGCATAGTACACAGTACAATACAGCATAGTTGTTGCAAACATCCTTTTGGAACAGGAGATAATGGACATACCAATAACACAGCATAGCACAGCTTAGGTACGGTAAGTGAATGTTGCTTATAACCCTGCTGACTGCAGTGGGTCATATCTGGGCTGTCACCACAGCATAGCATACTATAATAGAAATATAAAATGACATAGTATAGCATAGTAATAGTAGTGGTAATAGCATAGTACACTAGACTAGAGTAGGGTAGGGTAGGGTATCCTAGAGTAGACTTATTGCTAGCGTCCTCTGTGCTAGAGGTCTCAGTTGTGATTTTTTTGTCGAGTTTACTCCATCTGACCACTGGTCAGTCCGTTGTCTGTCTGTCTGTCTTAGGGGCCTAGGTTGAGCTTTTTGTGCAGTTTATGCCATATCCTTCACTTCTCCTGAAGAAAATATCTCCAAGGTAACAAAAACCATTCCCCAACATGGGAAAACAGAAGCTGCACGCTCGGGGATTCATTGACCGAGGTTCTTGTGGCTCAAGTCTGTCAAAGCAGTATGGTGTAGTACTGTACGATGCAATGTATCTAGAGATATCAATAAAATGGGGATGAAAAGAGAGGGTAGACAATAACAAAACTGGCAAAAGAAGACCTTGTAATCGTGGTAAAAATGAAAGTAGGAATAACGAGTCTGACAAACTGTGCACACTGGCACAATTTGCTGACACAGAAACACAGATACGGACACACACACACACACACACACACACACACACACACACACACACACACACACAACACACACACACACACACACACACACACACACACAACAAACACACACACACACACACACAGACACACACACACACACACAGACACACACAGACACACACACACACACACACACAAAGCCCATTAACGGGCAGCATGCACAGTGTGACATTGTCTATCAGTGCGTAACACAGCACAGTATAGCAGTGCACTGAACCAGCATGCTTGTCACAGCTGATCACAGTTCCCTCCCGAAATTTCCCCCTGTCCTACCCCATCGAGAGCATCTCAAACAGATCACAGTCCCATGAAAGTTAAGAGATAAGGGTGACTTCAGTACATCAGTCGTGATGCGTTCCGTGAACATGCTGCGAAGTGAGGGAGGCTTGATGGACACCGGGACAGACAGGCCCCTCCACAGCTCTAGGTCATGAGCAGCAGGGCAGAGGTAAGGTATAGCAGTGTAATCCCTTATGTTCTTCCATCCAGAATTTCTTCTCTCTTTTCAAAGACACATCAACCTACCACTGATAAATGTAGAAAGGTTCTGGACAGGGTGTTGCAGCGAGAGGTAGATGTGTGTACCATGCCAGTCTATCATGATTCATAACACATGCGCACATGCACCCACACACACACATATATAAACACACACACACACACGCAAACACACACCAGCTCTAACATATGAGTTTTTTGTATGCTTAGAGCGCACTCCATTGGGGAAGTATTTATAGGTTTCTTTTTCATTGTATGTGGGGCGGGAATAAGTGTTGGGAGGGAAGATGGAATAATGTACAAAGCTTAAAAGTGAAAAGGACGGAGAACGGTTACGGTTCTGTGCCTTGATGGTTGTTAAATTGATTAGTTTTGTTAAAAAAAAAAAAATTCCTTTCAACTTTTTTTTTTTTTTTTTTTTTAAAAGTTAAGTGCTTTGTAATTACCATTATTATTCATATAAGCACTCATATAAGCACACACATCTGCACACACACACATACCCAAACACAATCGCATATGTGTACACACACGCGCACACGCACATGCACACATACGTGTGCGTGCACAAGCATAAGCACAAACGTAAGAACTTGTAAAATACTTTTATTCCAGTTTTGTTGCAAAATAACTCGCTTATTATATTCAATTCACCAGCTTTAACCTAAGACTTTTTTTTTGTAAGTTTAGATATCAGTCCAGTTGGTCACTACAGTATCTGGTTTTTTTTTTTTTTTTTTCTCTTAATATAAAAGTGATGGATGGGAGGGAGGGATGGGGAGGGGATTCAGAGTGAAGGAAAGGAAGGGGGTGGGTGGGGTGGGCTGGGTGTGTTCACTATTTTTGTTGTTTTTGTATATATGTTTTTTTTGTTTGTTTGTTTGGTTTTTTTTTTTATGTTTTGTTTACTATTTCTAATAGTGTAGTTATATACTTATTTCTTTAATCAAATATATTTTTTTAACAACCGCCTAAGCACCATATGTGTACACACATTCACACATACATGCACGCATACTTGGAACTCAATAACTTTCAGTCATGCACTTGTCTTATTCTCTTACACACTCTTTTTTTTTTTTTTATCGTCTAATATATGACACACACACACACACACACATGCACAAACACACAAAACACACACATACGCACACACATACGCACACACATAAACACACACACACACACACACTGACTGACCTGGACAAGCTCGGTGATGTCAGGAGGCAGACTTTTGGCAGGATGTCTGAAGAGCTCCTTCACCTGCTTTCCTCCCCTGGCACGTGCTGCCATCATCATCAGCATTACCCCCCTTCAGTCATGGCAGCCCAGCAATACCTCCATTTCCCGATCATGACCTGTCTCCCTCTGTTACCTCCACCATGGTTACATCCTCACCCTTTGGTCCTTTCTTTGTTCCTTTCTTTGTCAACATCAAGTGAAATATGCTAACACAATTTTAATGAAACTAAGTGAAAAGACGGGCCATGACTTATGGTGGGTTCTTCTCTTTCTTCTTTGCCTTTAAACTTCAAGGCCAGTCATTCTGCAATACCACTCTGCAGAATAATTTACCAGGCACCTCCAGCTCTGTCGGGTTGTGTGCACAAAGCCTGGGTCTCTGCAAATGGTTTCTCTGTCCATTCTGCAACATTGTCAGTCCACCCGTCTTTTCTGTCTGGGCTGCTGGAATTGCTCAGCTGATAAGAGTGCCCAACTCGCAATCTTGGTGATCCTGGCGTTGCGGGTTCGAATCTCCACTGGGCCATTTCAGTACATGGAGATTTTCCCTCAGAGTTAACATTAGTTCTTTCTCCATTTTCCAAACAGTCCTTCGGATGAGCCTACAAACCTAGGTTCCGTGTGTGAATGCACGCACATCATCTCGCGCTCACAAAAAATCTCATCACTAACTTTCTGAAGAGAAGGCCAGTTTAGCCGTTGGTATGGATGACACGTTAAAAATAGCATGCACCCTGCATGAGAAATTGAAAGAATAAAGGAAGTAAGGAAACTGAGTGAACAATACTGACTGGATGACATGGGAAATGACTGAATGAAGCGCTGGCAGTCTGCGGCAGCTCTTCAGTTGGCACTTCCAAGGTAGGCTGCCCATTGCTTACACGACAGTGTGGATTATCAGCGCCTTGAATCTTTGAAAAGGCGCTTTATAAATGCTATGTTATTGATATCATTTTCATTCCCTCCACGATTATATGAGAGCAAGGCCACTGGATCTTTTTACAGGGCCATACCAGCGTAGTTTTCTCTGGTGATGTCAGTAGTTCTTCATATGGTCCCAGCCTGCTGCTCGATGTGTTTTGACGCACCTGTTGACAGGTGATGTGAAAAGACACTACGACTACGAGGTTACTGTGTGTGAATTGATAGAAAACTATAAAGTGACAGGTTTTCATAGAATATTAAAGCTTTCTGCTTTCAGAAAAAAAAACTGACGTTTCCCATTTCCCATGTAACTACCCTTGAAAAAAGGGAAATAACTCTTTCTGTCAATATATGCTGTTACTTCCCATGGAGAAGGATCATCTTCATTCTCACACATAAACTGACTTGTTCAGAGATGGGTAGAGAGAGAGGCGGGGTGGGGGGGGGGGAGAAAGGAAAACATAGGGAGAGAGGGAGAAAAAGAGGAAAAGAAAGGAAAAGAGAGGGGCAGAGAGAGAGAGAGAGAGAGAGAAAGAGACAGAGCCAAGACAGAGATGGGGCAAGAGGGAGAGAGAGGGAGGGAGGGAGGGAGGGAGAGTGAGTGAGAGACAGACAGACAGACAGACAGAAAGAGACAGACAGAGATAGACAACAACAGAGACGGATACACAGAAACAGCACGAAAAAAGGCAGACAGGCAGTCTGTAAGATTTTTTTTTTTTTTTGGCAACATTCTCATTCTCTAATCCCATTGCACTTGTCCAGCTGGGTTTTTTTTTTTTTTCAAAAAGTGACAGCCTCATTCACCCCCACTCCACCCCTGTCCCTTAACACACCCCTCTCCTGTGCCATTACCCCCTCCACCACTCCCTCCAGTGGCTTTGTACACAGCCTCGCCAAAGAGTCAGAGAGACAGAGAGGATAGAGAGAGAGAGAGAGAGAGAGAGGATAAGAGAGAGAGAGAATAAGAGAGAGAAGAGAAAGAGAGAGAATAAGAGAGAGAGAATAAGAGAGACAGAGAGAGAGAGTAAGAGAGACAGAGAGGTGGAGGTGGGAGAGAGCATGATAACTTGTGGTTGAAAACATTCAACTCATTTCTTGATCCTCCTCCTCCTCCCACCTCCTCTCTTTCTCCCCCCCCTCCCCCTCTCTCTCTCTCTCTCTCTTTCATTCCCTGCTTGTGAGTGTTTCTGAACTGTTCTCTCACTTTTCCAATTCTGCCTTGCTACATAGCCATTCTCTTGCTGATAGCCATCAGGGGGAGAGGGGAGGGGGATTGGGAAGGGGAATAGATACACCCGAAAGTGTGGGTGGGACCCCAGAAAAGTACTGTCCTCAACTGCCGAACAAACCGGCTGGGAGAGCAATCCTGCATCAGCCTTGGAAGCCTGCGCTGTGTTCACAATAGGTGCAGGCACACACGGGGCATGCCATTAAGACGTCAAGGGACATAATTGCTGCCTGGCAGATTGCTGTCTTGGGTAGATTTCATGGGAGGGAAGGGGAAAGGGATTTCGTTTAGTGTACTTTTGTATATGATGTTTGCTACATCTGAAGTTAACAAATCCGTTAATACTATCCAGCCGAAAGCGGCGCGTGCAGCACAACTCCCTGCTGCCGCGCACGGCGCTCAGTCCCTGCCGACGCGCATATCTCGCCACTTTTTAATTAATTTTTACGGTAGCTAGTCAACAACTGACAGTGTTGTGTTAGGTGTCATAGGAAAGAACAAACGCTCACCTAATCGAACATAGTAATTTTGAAGCATCCACTTTCAATGTGTAGACACAACTTTGCGTTGAAAAACATGTCTGACAAGTAAAAAAAATTCTTCGCTTACATTCTATCCGTTCTGTTACAACACCAAATCAGAAGATGAAGGGATGGCTGCATCTTCAAACAATTCACTTTCCTCTTATCTTTCATAGTTTTTCTATCTCTCTATCACTCCCCTCATCACCTGATCCACTTTGTAATATGATTTCAAGTGCTTCCTTGACCGAGAAATCGCTGCCACCCCTTCGTCTGACCGACATTTTTTCGCGCGCGCGCTTAGCGGCAAAGCCCAGTGGCGTCAGTTCCTTTGTTCCAAAACTGCTGGGGTCAGCCAAGTTCATTATAGAGCACTGAAAGTAAGGTCTACTACTCGCTTCAACATCCCCAAGACTAGTTACAGAGCTTATTTCCCTTGGATCATTTTATGGAAACTGTAGGAATTTTTTATGTTTCAGTCACACGGTAGAGAGTGTGACACGGCAGAATGTACTGTCTGTCTGTCACACAGCTTTGGGTGCTGCGGCTCGAGGGAAAGAAATCCCATCACACTTTTGTGTGTGACACGGCTGGTAAAGGTTAAAAGTTCACTTGTCTATTTTCTACTGTATATTACAGAAAAGTCTTCTTGTTCTGCGCATCTACTTGTATTTTTTCTTTTGTTTTTCAGTAATGCTGTAGTTTGCTTCAGTCTTTCTTTTACAGGGAAATGTTGTTACATGATATACCATATTACCATCATCATCATTATTAACATACCATCTGTGGGTAGATGTTCTCCAGGTACCAGCCAAAAGACTTGCAACCCAGCTTACGCCGAAGTTCCTGTCGGTCAGATACATCCCCGATGTCCATCGTCTTAGCACCGGGCCGAAGGTCATAGAAATGTTTCTGAAGCAGAGGAAAATCACGTCAAAAGTCAGCAACATACAAAGTGTAAAGTGTCATCAAACTAAAACATTTTTTTTTGAACATGACTCTAAACCTGAATTTGTAAACACAGCTGGAAAACCCCCAGCAGAAAAAGTACTAAAAATGACCCAACTCCGGGCTACTCGCAGCGACTGAGCCGCCCCAAGGTGAAAATCTAATCATCACGGGTACGCGGTCATACGGCTGAGCGCTGGGGAAAGCTGCTGCAAGACAATCAAAGTTGTTTTCCCACACTGCTGAACAAACAGCACGAAGAAATGGCAGTACAAGAGCAAAGCAGTTATAAACACTGCCTGGGAGGTTCTGTTAATGCACGTATGTGCATCCCTTACTCTAAAAATGGCACTGAAAATACTGTTCTGAAATCAGGCATTGACCTACGCTACTGATGTCGATCAAAATCTAAACAAATTCGGTTGACCAGTTTTCGTACAGCGATTGAGAGCCATCAGATAGTTCGGTTTCTGATTGAGCTGTATCTCCCTTTACAGGAATGTGATATTTAACCATGTCATCAATTTCACATGGCCTCCAGCCAATTTCACTGACGCTATAACATCTCATGAGATCATGCAAAATCCTTGAAGCAAACCAGCCATAGGTGTTCTGACAGCTAAGCCATTATTCTAAAGGTTTTGCCTTTCTTACCTGTGGAAGAAATAAGGCTGAAATGCGTCCTGCTTGTGTATCTCATAGCTCATTCCACCCACGCTGTGATCTATGGGCCTAACTTACTTCTCTTTTACGCAAGGGCAACTGCTTTTCCACACTGACATTGCCAGATCAGCAGTGCCTACTTGTATGAAGTGAACAGATCTCAAATTTTAAGACAACATCAGTCCTCTTCTGCTGCATCACAATCACCACAGTTGCTCAAACATAATCTGATCAGACTTCATTGAAATGCACTGCACACATGCTCGCTGCTGACTGTTCACCACCCAGACCAAGACACCAGTCCTGCCCCTGATTCAGGAAGCAGAGTTAGCCTTCTTTTTTTGTCAAATAGCCCAGCCTTTCTGACAGAGACGTGGTCCCATGATAATCTGCACTTGGAAACTCACTTAAAATAACAAAAAATTTTGCACCTGGGGCTCGTACATATTACTCAAAAAAAATGCCACATATCCAGCAGCAAAAAATCTGTGTATGCAAAGCATACCAAAAGTATATCAGGAGACTCATCACACAGGCATGTCGCATGGTGATGACAGGGGACCAGAAGCTAACCAGAGCTTTCCCTCACATCAGAATCACTCGCCAGGTATGTGCCCTGTGTTGAGCATGTTAAGAGTACGAGTACAGTAAATTAGTACAGAGAACCTCTACCCTTCAGGAAAATTTTCAGGACACCGGACAGGTGACTGGAACGTCACACTGACTTCACCACCAGCAAGTTGATGAATGTTTAAGCTCAACCCTGTATACCCACTGGAACAATCTCAATACTATCCAGCTGCATGCAGCATGCACAGCACAATTCCCTGCTCCTGCACGCTCGTGCACGGCACTCATTCCCTGCCAACACACATATTTTGCCACTTTAAAATTCATTTTTACAGTAGCTAGACAACAAGTGACAGTATTGTGTTAGGTGTCATAGGAAAGAACAAACACTCAACTAATCGAACTAAGTAATTCAAATCACTTACTTTTAATATGTAGACGCGACTGTCCATTAAAAAACATGGCTGACAAGTAAAAAAAAAAATTTCTTTGTTTAAGTTCTAATCCGTTCTTTTACAACACGCTGTCAGAATCAGAAGCAAACTTGTAAGTGACATCGCCACTGTTTGCGTTGGTTGTGTTCTGATCAAATGCATTGTGTTTGAATCTTTTGAGTTGGCCTCTTCGGCGACCATGTGTGATGCTGCAGCATCTACTGCAGTTGAAGTTGAATCAGTATTTTCGGCTGCATCTTCAAATAATTCACTTCCTCTTCTCTATCGTAATTATCAATATCTCTATCGCTGCCGCATCGTCAGATCAACTTGTAATATAATTTCAAGCGCTTCACTGAGGGAAAAATCGGTACCCCCCCTTTGCCTGACCGACATATTTCTGGCACAGGAACCCTTGGGAAAGCCGAGTGCCAGTTCCTTTGTTTCAAAAAGCTGGGGTAAGCCAATTTCTGGCACAGGAAAGTAGGGTCCACAACTTGCTGCGACATCCCCAAGGCTAAATACAGAGCCCTTAGACCGGGAAAGGAAAGTGCCAGTTTTTTTGTTTCAAATCTGCCAGTAGTCAGCCAAGTTCATGATAGAGCACTAGAAGTAGGGTCCCCAGCCTTGGCTGACGCCGCTGCGAGGGAAAGACTTTCGTCCGCCACCCTCCGTGGATACTGCTGGTGAAGGTTAAAACAAATTTCTTTTTTCAATGGTTTCTGGCAAGGAACAAAGTTAGAAGACTTCCAACCGTCCCTGAAACATGGATTGCAGAAATCTTGATGGTGAGGTTGAAAACAATCATTGCAAAAAAGATCACTAATCATGCACCTTGGAGTTGTAGCTGAGGAGCAAAGGACATGAAAAAGACGAGGAATGCATGCCTCTGTCCCACATTACTGCCATTGCGTTCAAAACAACTCAGAGCACTGACTCACTTTGTACTCATCCAGCCAGACCTCCGCCACTCTGGCAGCGTTGCGTGTGGTCGTGTCCTCCCCCGTAGGTGAGGTGTAGGGGCGAAAGCTGCGGAAAACGTGACCCACCCGGGAGCAGGGAATGACCTCCAGTCGACCTCCGCACTGCCAGATCTGTGAACACAGGATCTTTGGTTGCTGGTGACTAACTTTTTTTCTTTTCTTTTTTAAGCTGTTTTTCTCTCAACCTGTTAAACTTCTTTTTTTAATATACCTTTTCTGGTCTTTTTTAAGCTGTATTTTCTCTAAATCTTTTCAACTGGTGTATTCTAATATGCCTTTTTTCCTTTCTTAAGATGTTTTAAGATCAATCTTTTTGTATCTAATCAATGACTTTTCTTTTCTTTTTTTAAGATGTATTTTCTATCAATCTTTTCAACCCCTATATTTAACATTTTGAGTGCCTATGACCATGAAAGGAACGAGGCAATGCCAAGCCCGCTGCAAAGTAAGGCCAACCTGTTTTTTTTTTGTTTTTTTTTTTTATGAAAAAAGCAATCTGTTCTTAGATATTGGGGCACTACTGGAGGCATGAACCACAGACCATCAGGACGTCAGAATAGTCACATTATGTG
>JADBJO010002649.1:210474-215474 GCA_016801955.1 Conus betulinus
CCTCCTCCCTGCCCAGCCTATGAGCTCCCCTTGTCAGTGTTGGAAGAACCTCACATCTCCGGTGGCACTTCGCGCTCCCGCCATCCTGGCTCGGATCAGTCCCAGGCGCTCCTTGCTGCGAATCAGCCGCACTTTCGGGAGGTACTGGGCACGTAACGACTCAGACGACTGCCCAAGTGATCTGTATGAACACACACACACACACACATGTACACACACACACACACACACACACACACACACAGTGACACACACATATGCACACACGCACACACACACACACCAATACACATACACCGCGTGCACATGAGCACAAACACACACATACACACTCATACACACACACACACACACACACACACACACACACACACACACACACACACACATACCATCATGAACCAGGTCAATCTAAAAGACCAAGGCAAGGGATTCAAGTGAAGCTAATGGGGACATAACATTCTGACTGCTGCTTCTCGTGAGCAGGCAGGGACTTCATGGGCCCTGTCACAGTCTGGTCATGCTTCGTCAGACCAGGCGCTAAATACACTGTCACCTCAAGGCGTGAGGATGTGGTGATCGGGTGGGTGGGGGTGAGGTGGGGTGGGAAAGTTAGGATGCATGTCTTTCTCTCGTCAAATTAAACATGTTTAATTGATATATATAACAGTTTGAAAGAATCATCGCACCACACACCAGTTCATGAATAAACCCAGACGCCATGTATCAAATGTCAAACCATTAACTTCAGCAAGCAAATGTCCATCCGTTGGAAAACATGCAGACATTGCATGTTGTGCATGAGTCAGGAGGAGGGAAATAAAAACAAACAAAAAAAGTGGGGAAAAAAAAATAGAAGGATGGTGGATCCACTGAAAAAAAAAAAAGAGAGAGAGAGAGAGAGAGAGAGAGAGAGAGAGAGAGAGAGAGACAGAGACAGAGAGAGAGAGACAGAGAGAGAGAGAGAGAGAGAGAGAGAGAGAGAGATTTAGAGAGAGAGAGAGAGACAGAGAGAGAGAGAGGAGAGGGAAATACACTGTCACCTGATCCTGACCCAGACGTTTCTTATCATATGTGATTCTTTTTCTCTATGCAGTTTCCTTGCTCTCTGAAAACTGGGACACTTGAATGGAAACGACACTGGGTACAGGTGGTGCTTGGACTGTTGTGATTTTTTTGTCATCTTCTTGCTCATGTTTCTGGCGCATGCAGAGGTATTCAAATCTGGCATACAGTTGGAGCGCATGACGAAAAACAAATACATATATTTCAAACTATCCTATCCCGCGATACTGTAAAAATGTCATTCCTTTACATCACACAAAAATAACAGCAGCATTTCATCAACCCCCTGTAGTAATTTCTATCACAGGAGACATTTCCTTCTTCAAGTGGTTTTCTTTGTTGAACAAGTCAGCAGCAGGAGGAAAACAAATGCAAATTCTGACAATGACCTGGCAAGGATTGAAAAAAAAAAGAAAGAAGAAATAAAGGGGGGGGGGGGGGGGGGGGGGGGGGGGCAGTTGTAAGAGAAAGAAAATGTGAATGAAAGTGAAAGCTTTACAATATATCATAAATACAGATCCTTCAATATTTGCATATACAGGGACATCGTAGTCCATTCTGAAAACAACCAGCCATTCGCATCGCCTGTTCAGAGGCCCCTTTTTTCAGCTGTTTGTGACTCAAGAGTGTGACACACCTGATTGTATCGGTGTTCCCCTGGCATCAAATGGAGGTGCACCACAGTCTGCAACTCTGTGGTATCCTCACCACCAAGGGTGCAAAAACAGAATCCAACAGCACCCCAAGGCAGAGAAGTAAAACAAGAATGTTGGGCTTTAAGGTAAAAGTCATTCAAACACTGAAATAATTTTCTAAACAGTATTAGATGTTGGGGGAAACGGTTTTCTTTCACTGACAGTTTCAAAGTGAGGTGACTGCTGGTGGAAATTGAAGTCACTTGAAAGAATCATTATTCTGCCGGACAAAGGGATATACAATTACAAATTACAGGACAAAACACAAAGCATTTCGACCTCTTGGGTCTTCTTCAGACAAGACTAACAACATTCAGGACAGTGAAAACAAAGGACAAGCAATTACTATCTTCTCAAACTGGGCACAAAATAGACCATTTTGTGCCCATTTTGATCATAACACAATCTATATAACCATATATGCCATAAAATTCAACACAACACAGTTCAGTGCAGTACAATACAACATAAGACAATACTGTTCAATTTAACATGACACTATTCAGTAGTACTGTACACATTACATCACAACACAACACAACTCTATACAATAAAACTCAGTGCAACACAGTAATTCAGTACAGTACAGTACAACAACACACTACAATTCAACACAATTCAATACAAGACGACACAGCACAGCACAACACAGTCCAATATAACTTACACTCAACAACACAAAGCATGGTAACCATCAGGCATATCTCACCCATGTTGCTGTTATCATCAACCAGGACGATCTCTTTGAGGAGGTCTGGTGGCGTCTTGTCCAGAAGACTGTGGACGCTCCTCAACAGTGTGGACCAGGCTTCGTTGTAGAAACACATCACCACGCTAGCCGTCGGCAGTTTGGCAGGGTATGTCTGCTCCTGACATCTGCAGGAAAGAACACATAGGGCAGATTGACTGGGTACGTCTGTATCCTGACATCTGCAGGAAAGAACGCACAGGTTAGATTGACTGGGTACATCTGTATCCTGACACCTGCATGAAAGAACACACAGGGCAGATTGACTGGTACATCTGTATCCTGACATCTGCAGGAACGAACACACAGGAAAGATTGGCTGGGTACATCTGTATCCTGACATCTGCAGGAAAGAACACACAAATCAGATTGGCTGGGTACATCTGCTCCTGACACCTGCATGAAAGAACACACAGGGCAGATTGCTGGGTACATCCGCTCCTGACATCTGCAGGAAAGAACACAGGGCAGATTGGCTGGGTACATCTGTTCCTGACATCTGCAGGAAAAAACAGGGCAAACTGGTTGGGTACGTCTGTATCCTGACATCTGCAGGAAAGAAAACACAGGGCAGATTGACTGGGTATACCTGTATCCTGACATCTGCAGGAAAGAACACACAGGTAAGATTGGCTGGGTGTGTCTGTATCCTGACATCATCTGCAGAAAAATCACACGGGGCAGATTGACTGGGTACGTTTGCTCCTGGCATCTGCAAGAAAGAACACAGAGGAGAGATTGGCAGGGTCCATTTGTTCCTGACAACAGCAGAAACGAACAGGCAGAAGATGAGATAACATCCCATTGGTCAGATGCCCTGAAGAACTAGCTGCTCCCAGACTGAAATCTCCATGATCCGGCAGTGGCAGTGGAACTTGGTTCATGGGCTCCACTCTGTTCTGTGTTGAACTCCACTTACCCATCTGCATTTGCCCTCACTTCCACAACCAGGTAATTGAATTTGTACAGCCTGACACACACATGCCCTGCACACACAAGCAAACAGGGAGAGTAAAAGAGCTAGAAATGGAATCTGCTACTGCCTAACAGACTTTTGTATATGTACACAATAGTGACTTGGTTCGGTAATACTACTGCTTCAGTAATGAGTACTTGTTGTGCAAGGCTATATTGTTCAAAACGTCACACTTCACTTACACTTTGTTCCTGTAATCTGGAATGCTGCGGTGAAATCCTATCTTTTTCACTGACAAACTCATTGAACCCATGTCTTCTCATTCCTGAAACAAAACAATAAATTCAATTTATAACTTCATTTGATTGAACAAACAAACAAACAAAAAAAATCAGATTTTGAAAACAAATCACATACAAGTGAGAATAAGAAAACTTCAGTGACATTGAGAGAGAGAGAGAGAGAGAGAGAGAGAGAGAGAGAGAGAGAGAGAGAGAGAGTAACAGAGAGCGAGACTACTAGAGAGAGAGAGAGAGAGAGAGAGAGAGATTGTTTACTGATATAAAGTTTACTGATATAAAGTTGTACAGTCACCCAGTAAAACCATGGAGACAATGCAGGAAATGAGCTATATTTCAATCAGAGGCTACTGTACATCTAAAATGGATGGTTTATTCATTTATAGGCCTCGGCCCCTAATGACGAGGTATGAACATTATACCCAAAATTAACGAAGCAAAGACAAAACGTAAACAGATCTGCATATTTTAATTCATATTAATAAAAATAATAAGATTAATATGAACATTACATTCTGATCAATAAAAAGCTATTTCTCTGAGTTTTGATGTCTTGTATAAATAAAAAGAGAATTTCTTAACATCTTGGGCTAAGGATAATGGCATTCAACTAAACCAGTTTTAAAGAAAGGGCTGACAGACAGGCAGACAAACTGACAGAAACTGATAGTCTATGGTGAAAACTGCAATAGAACACAGACTTTACTAGTGACTTTCCAAATCGATAGAAGAATGAAACAGATACAAGCTGCATTAATACATGTTATCTACCTGGTTTCACATATGTTTTTGTAACAAAGTTACAAAGCTTCGCAGACTCAATTTACTATACACCCAAGAATTTCAAAGGAAAGCTACACACATGACGGATCATGTGCACATGAATGTGATAACATGTATGTTCAGTATACCTTCTGCGTCTACATGCGTATGTTGATTACATGTTGTGTGCAAGCGTGTGTGGTGTGTGTGTGTGTGTGTGTGTGTGTGTGTGTGTGTGTGTGTGTGTGTGTGTGTGTGTGTGTGTGTGCATGCTTGCACATGTGTGAACATGTCTGTGTGCATGCGTATGTGTGTGTGTGAGTGTGTCACTGTGCATGTGCTGTGTGTGCATGTGATTGTGAGTGTGTCTGTCTGTCTGTCTGTCATGTCACTGTGTATGTGTGTGTGTGTGTGTGTGTGTGTGTGTGTGTGTGTGTGTGTGTGTTATGTGTCTGTCTGTATGTGTGTGTCTGTGTCTGTGTCTCTGTACATGTGAGTGAATTCATAATTGTATT
>JADBJO010002649.1:252974-255474 GCA_016801955.1 Conus betulinus
ACACGCAAAAGAACGTGGGGGGGGGGGGGGGGGGAGGAGGGGGCGGGGGTGTCACTCGGATATAAAAGTTGACGTAGAAGAGAGAGAGAGAGAGAGAGGGAGGGGGTAAGGGGAATGAAGAATGGGAGAGGAGAAGAGGGGAGGAGGCGAGGGCTACGGAGTGCGAACCGTGCTTTTCGATCAGTTTACGATCATCGAAAAGCGGGTCCTTTGAATACAATGGACAGTCGGATAAAAAGGTCCCGTTAAGTACAGTCACAAGAAAAAAGAAAACAAAATCACATGTACATGGACTGTGGCGTTTCTCAGCCGCCAGAACGGCATAGAGAGTGAATACGCCGATGGTTTCACGGATAGTCTAAGAAACGTTTCAGTTCAGCTTAGTGCATGTTGTTCGTAGCCCAGCCGATCGCATGCGACCCTATGTTGTTGTTGTCGTACCCTGGCGAAAAGACTCCAGGGATCATCCAAACAGCCGAAGTACTTGAACCCTATGGTACTAATGCATCAGCTGGGGATGAGAACATTACGTGTGTGACCGTTTTTTGATTACCCCGCCACGTGGGCAGCCACACTCCGACTTCGGGGATATCAGAGCAGTTATCTTGTCGAGATCAGTTCTATACATGGATGTTTGGGAGGGGGAAAAAAATTATTTAGAACAGATTTTCTAGAACATTTATAGGTGGTTTAAAATCCTTTTTTCCCCCTAAAATCTCAGATCAGATGACGAAAATATTTGTCTTTGTCAGGAACTTAAAAAAATAATATCAGGTGAACCATCCCTGAACAGTAATTTCAAGGAATCTGCTTTAAAGCGTTATATTTAATTTCATGCAAGTCCCAAACACTTCGTAAGAACATGTTGTATAGCGAGTAGTACATCACGTGGAATACGCCACGATGAATCAGGACAGTGTGCATGAATTTAGCATTCTCCAGATTACCTTGGTCATTCATCAAGGCTGAGCTGTATGTTTTACGAATACTTGACAAAATAGTGCACCACATCAAGAACGGACGACAATCGCTACACTGGCTCTGCTTAAACGCAGTGTGTTTTCACATGTAGGCTACCTCTGCTACAGCGCGACCTTAAATGACAACCAACGCTCTTTGTATTATACCAAAGGCAATGGGCAAGAAAAGGTTGTGTTAAAGATGTGAGTAACTCTCTTTTCGGCATCGCAGCCCCGTAGGCGTTGTGTGAGCCTATGGATAAAGAACGTTGATAATGAGCTCCAGTTCCTAACAGTTCTTGAGAAGATGGAGGCTTCCCTGTAAATCTGCTGAGACAGCTCAAATGACAAAGCTCTACGGCAGTCTATAAGAGCTGAGAAAACGGCACTAGTCATCTCAAGGGCCAGACTGACCGGCCGGACTGACTGTGTGGACCACGGCGTTCGCAAAGAAGAAGTAAATCTGTTTTGCGGGATGGGAGTCTGGTAATTTGATTATCAGATGTTACGCGACCGCCTTTTAGTGGGTCAAAGCCTCTCTTTTTACCATCATGATTACAGACTGCCAAAGCAAATGGTAACAGCAATGCTGTCGAATTACTATCAAATTCGAAAGATGCTGGCTAGACAAATTGACTCCGGTCAAACAGAGATTGGATGTTTTCGCTTGGCGTCGAGAATCCTTAGTCTGAACGAAACAAAACAAAAACAAAAAAAAAACAAACAAACAAAATCAAAGAGGTAAGTTTTCGTCGTTCAGTCTGGAAAAGACTGACGGAAATGGTTCGAGTTAAAAAAAAAATACATATATAGTTAAGGAAACGTATTTCAACACGTCGACTTTTCAGATTTAACCATCACGCAGAAAAGTACACACACGATATCACAGTAAAAGTTTGGAAACTGATTTGATTTAGATTTAGATTTGTAATTAAATACGAAGGATGGAAAAGCGACACCAGACTCTTAGTAACAGAGCTTACTCTGTCAGGATGTATATGAAAATAAGGAGAATAAAAGCGAACACTTTCTGCTTGAAAAACCGGGTCTATCGTGATGCTAGAGTAAAATGTTTGGCATCTGCTAGATAGTGGAACACATAATTTATTGTTGATTCCATATGCTGATCAGAGCAGAAAATTTGCCATGACTATTTATTACCCTTTAAACAATTCTGGTATGACCACTTGCGCGCTCGGATGAGGGGGGGTATAAGCACCATGAAATGAAGTGAAACCTCGTCGCAGTCCACTGCGAGTGTGGCATAGCAGTGGACGCCAGGGGAGAGGTGGCAGCTCTCCTTTGAGGGACACTGATGTGAGAGATCAGTGTCGGGCGGCGCAGACAACCTTCCAGCCATGTGGGTGACGGCGGGTCTAGCCTGTGTCGCCGGGGGACGGCTCTTGGAGATGTGGGGCGATTGGCGAAGGAGCGCTGCCTGACTACCGTGGCCTGGAGGACACCGTGCTGTTTTGAGGGGTGGCAGACACGGGGGCACTCCTTAGGGGGTTGGGCTGAAAAATTGCCCTCTCTCGGCCGCA
>JADBJO010002649.1:260474-267974 GCA_016801955.1 Conus betulinus
CCATGGATCTTGGGTGTGTTCGCGCTTCTTCGCTGACAGTGTTTCACCCGGAAACATTGTTGGTTGTGTGACATAGCGCTTGAAAAGCTTTTTTTTTCTTCACGTGGTAACATTGTGTGTTTGACTTAGACCTTCCTCAGCATGTTTCATCTGAAAGCGTTGTCTTGTGGCACAGGTCTTAGAAAACGTGTTTCACCTCGAAACACTGATATGTGAAATAGGTCTGAGAAGTGTGTGTTTCGCTTGAAAACATTGTCGTCGTATGACATCGGCCTTAGAAAACGTGTTTCACTAGGAAACATTGCCGTATGACAGAGGTCATAGGGTGTTTTACCTAGAAACATAGTATGTTACGGGCATAGAAAGGTGTTTCGTGTGAAAACAGTATTTTGTGACAAGAGCCTTACTTCCAGTCATTGCGTGTGATATGTGCCTTAGAAAACGTGTTTTATTTGGTAACGTTATTGTGTGACATAGGCTTTAGAAATTAGGTTTCATCTCGGAAAACTGCGTGTTTACATGCCTCGGAAAGCATATTTCACTTCATAACATTGTTGTGTGACATTGGCCTTTTCAATTCTTCTTCTTTTTTTTTTTTTTTTTTTTTCTTTTTGCTACAACAGCACAGCATTAGGAAGCATTTATCACGTGGAAGCATTGTCACGTAACCTAAGGTCACAGAGCATGTTTCCCCTGAAAATACTGTCATGTGGCATAGGTACCAGACTTTGGAGGTGATGAGGTTTTGAACTGGAGGTTGATGACGGGACCGTTTAGTGAGCTGTAATAGAGGAAGGGAACGTGGGTCAAGGATGGGGTACTGTCGAAAGCAACATGGATGAATGCATTGAAGCTGAAAGGCGCGACGTGACGTGATCTCCTTGGTTTGAGATGAAAAAAAAAACATGGCTGTAGAACAAATTCCAGATATCTACTGAGAGAGAGAGAGAGAGAGAGAGAGAGAGAGAGACAGAGACAGAGACAGACAGAGACAAAGAGAGAGACACAGAGAGAGAGACAGACAGAGAGCGCAAGAGAGAGATAGGGAGAGCGAGCGAGCGAGCGAGCGAGAGAGAGAGAGAGAGAGAGGACTAAGTGTAGACATTGAAACAGATGAGAATGGATGGGAACGGGCAACTGATAGGAAGAAGTGGAGGGGGGGGGGGGGGGGGGGAGTATGGGGGGGAGGGGTAGTGGGGGGGGGGGGGGGGGGGGGGGGACGACAGCAAGGTACCTGAGACAACATGAGACACAGATCTCAAGCTGCTCATCTTTTTAAAACTGAATCATGTGTTTGTTTTTTAATCGTCAGCAATTCTCGAGTCACCATGATCAGGTGACAACAAAAACTAAACAAGAAGGAATAATAATAATACAAGAATAAAATGAAATAAAATGGAATTCGTTCACACTCACAAGGACCACACACACACACACACACACACACACACACACACACACACACACACACACATGCACACGCAAGCGCGCGCGAACACACACACACACACACACACACACCACACACACACACACACACACACACACACACGCACACATTCTCATCGACATTGTTCCGTCAGACACGCATGATGTCCTAGTTCTCACGCTAACCGAACAAACAACACGACAATATAATGCAGCGTAAAGGCGTCACAGTGAAAGTGGACACCGGAGACTTACGAAGAGAAAACCCTCCACCCACTAGAATACACCAGGGGGTGGTGGGGGGTGGGGGTGTAGAGAGGAGCGGCGAGGAAGCGCACAAACCGGTGTCTGTTCACGAGACACAAGAGACGTGTAAACACAAAAAATGTGGAGAGGAAGACACGGGGGTGGGGAGAGGTGGAAAGGGGGCAAAGTCGGAGGGGGGAACGGGGCAATGGGGGGAGGGGAGAGTGGGTAGGTGGGTGATTAGGGGTATGGGAAGAAGGAGTCCGCGCTGTGTGTATTCATGAAAGCTACTGGAAAGTTTTTTTGTTTTTTTTAAATTTGCTGAGTTACGTGAACTATATAATCTAAAATCCGTACTTCGTTGTAAAAAAAAAAATACATGCGTCTTAAAGTCTCTTTGTTTTTTTAAAGATCCACATGCACCTTTTCCAGATACTTTAAATAAGCCTAAAAAATATCAAAAAGCGACAAAATATATAAAAACAAACATGCATTTTTTTTTTTTTTTTTTTAATAAAGATTCAGACACTTTTTTTCTTCGCATGAGATATTAGACGATAATTATGTGGGAAAAAGAATGTGTGTGTGTGTGTGCGCGCGCGCGCGCGTGAGTGTGTGTGTGTGTGTGTGTGTGTGTGTGTGTGTGTTGTGCGCGCGCGCGCGCGCGCAGGGAGGGGATGGGGGGAGGTTCTGGAGGAGAGGGGGATGGGAAGGGGGAGGTATAAGGCTCCTTAGATTATGTTTCGGGTTTGGGCAGCTGGTGAGAGGTTGACAAGAGCCCTTGCGTTCTGTTGGCAGTAACGGAAATTTGAATGAGGTGTCTTGTTCCACATACAGGTGAATTACACAATTATAAAGAAACGGGGGAAAAGATGTAATTTTTGTGTGTGTATTTGTTGATTTTTTGTTGTTGTTGTTGTTGTTGTGTGTTTATCTGCTTGTTTGCAATGCCAGCTTAGTATCTCTGTTGAATACACAGAATGATAAAGAGGAACTTAGCTGCTTGAAGACGTTTCTGAAGTCGTTCACTAACGCCTCAAGTTAAAGAAAAAGGTGCAAAAACATCTATTCTCAACACAGACCTCTAGCCGAAAGTGTATAGATATGTGAAAGACGTCTGGCAAGAGCAGTGGAACACTCAGACAGAATACGAACATTTTTTTTTTTTTTTTTTTTTTTGACCCGTTTAAAACATTAAAGATATCGTGGCGTCTACCACTGGTGGTCGCAAAGAAGAAACACGTTTTTGCGTCGTTTGCACATGGGTTTTTCGCCGGTATCTTATGCAGCATGTGCTTACAGAGAAGGTTTCAGATGACACTTTACAGCAGGATCAGCGAAGATTTTTTTTTTTTTTTTATGTCCCATCAGTTGTGCCACTCTAGTAGCATTGTGTACCCACGCCACTCATTCCGAACCCCAGATCCACGGCCACAGCCTGGCTCGTCCAGCCACAGCCACGGTACCGTCAAACCACAGGGAGCAGTCAGTGTCAAGTCGCCATGAGGCACCTCACCAGAGGAGATACTGCACTGCTGTCGAATCACCGGTGATATTGAGTGGAGGCTATTCTGATCCGACATTCGCAGGACTCCATCTACTGAGTCACCCTCAAACGACAATAACTGAGTAGTCTCGGAGCCAGAGAATGTGAGCTCCCCCTGCTAAGGGCGCGCCCATATCTGTCCAACGACAGTCCCCCCAAATATACCGATACGGGTGTCCCCGACAGAACCGAGACAAGGGCATAGATGTGGAGATGTAATCAAAACTGAGGCAACAATGAGAGTGGGGGATGAACAACCACAGAATCAGAGACTTTTTTCGGTGTTGATCAATTATGAGGATGATGAAGACGCTACTGATTTCCATTCAGGTCTGAGGTTCCATGACAGGGCTGTACTCTACTCTTACTTTCATGATGCATCCAGGGGTCAGTTAGGCAGGCCCGAGAGATACAGACACCTTCAGTGTTGATCAGGCAATCTGAGCAACACTCTCAAAGACGCATCCATGAAGTGGATACTACTTGACTTAGTGGTCCCATTTTTGTCCCCAGCTGAGCCCATAACAAACACTGGGTAGAAACTGGTAGGGGCAGAAAAAGCCACAAATGAATGGCTCTGATAGAAAAATCGAACCCACGACCTTCCAGCCGAGAGTCCGCGACGCTAACCACTTTGCCACGGCGGCTGGTAAATCCATGAAGATCTTGCTCAAAAGATGTTTTTGCGATGTGTGTCTAGTTTTTGAAAGAGTATGAATATTTTTCATTTGATCTATGATTTTCTGAAAAACAGATCCTATGTTGTGCCATTTTTAATTTGTCGGGAATAAATTGATTAAAACCTGGTTTTCTTTTGTACCTGTCCTGAAACATGTGGAATCGATAAGGCACGATGTGACAGCCCAGATATGGCGCTCTGTTATAGATTGAATTATAAACAACATGAAACGGAACACTGAAATCTCTGTTCTACACTTTACACTTCTACTTCCTTTCCTTCTTCTTTATCTCCCCAGCCTCCTCTTCCTAGCCACACTTCTATCTTTCTTTCCGTCTCTGTCTCTCTCTCTCCACTTCTCTCTCTCCCTCCCTTTCCTCTTCTCTTCTTATCGCTTCCCCCCGTCCTCTCTCCTCTCACCTCTCACTCCTCTCTACTCTCCTTTCTCACTCCTCCTCTCTCTCTCTCTCTCCTCGCTCTCTCTCTTCCTCCTCTCGCTACCATCCCCTCCTCCCCTCTCTATCTCCCTCCTCTCCTCCTCGTCTTGTTTCTCTCTCTCACTCTCCTCCTCTTATTCTCAGTCTCGCAGTCCTCTTTCTCTCCATCTCCAGATCTCCCCCACCTCCACCCTCCTCTCTTTCTCTCTCTCTCTCGCTCTTGGCGTTCCTCCTCTTCTTCCTTTTCTCCCGTTCCTCCTTTTCCCAATCCTCCCCACCCAGTCTTCTTTCTCCTCTTCCTCCTCCTCCTTCCCCACCTCTCTACCCCTCTTCCTTCTCTTCTTTCCATCCTCTCCCCTCTTCACAATCTTCTTTCCTATTTTCCCCTCCTCCTCCCCCCTCCTTTCACCCCACCTTTTGTCCCTCCTCCTCCTTCTTCCTCTCTTGTCTCTTGTTCCTCCTTTCCCGTCCTTCTGCGAAAGTTGTTCTCTTCCTTCTTCTCTCCTGGAATCTCTCTCTCTTCCTCGTTTGTTCCTCTCCTTCTTCCATTCTTCGCTCTCTCTCTCTCCCTCTCCCGTCTCTCCCTCTCTCTCGTTCCCTCCCTCTCTCTCTCTCCCTCTCCTCTCACCCTCCATCTCTCTCTCCCTCTCCCCCACCCCACCCCCCCCTCTCTCTCAACCCCCTCTCTCTCCTCTCTTTCCGCCTCTCATCTCTCTCCAGCCCCTTACCCCCCGTTTCTCTACCATTACTCCCTTTTATCTCACAAAGTGGAGGCGTGCAACCTTTTGTTATGAGCGGATTGTGTTTGTCAGTCTGCGCTATTGCCCCCGGGAGCTGGCGCCCCCCAAGGTTTATCAGTGAGCTGCTGCTGTGTGGCAGGCTCGTGGCGTCAGTCGGTGCCTGTGTGGTCTGCGACAGGTGTGGGAAAATAGGCCTGGGTTGTACCTTGGAATGTCTTTATCAAATCTGTTTGTTGTCTTTTTAGCATTCGCTGACATCTCCCTCGCTTATCTCTCTTTCTCTCCTCCCTCCCTCGTTTGCTTGTCGGTCACTGTGTCTGTCTTGTTTGCCTGTCCACCGGTGTGTCTCTGTTTGTCTGTCTGTTTGTTTGTTTTCTTTGCCTGTCTGTCTGTCAGTCAGTCAGTCAGTCTGTCTGTCTGTCGTTTTATGTCTGCCCGTCTGTCGCTCTGTCTGTCTCTTTCCGCCTCTCTATGTTTCTCTGTTTGTCTTGCTGTCTCTGTCTCTCTGTCTGTCTCCCTCTCTCTCTCTTCAAACACACACACATGCACACACACGCACGCACGCACGCACCACGCACGCGCGCACACGCACGCACTCGCACGCACACACACTTACGTATGTATGTATGTATGTATGTGTGTGTGTGTGTGTGTGTGTTTAGATGATTGTCTTTTATTATTTTTGTGGCTCCACCATAATGGACCGATGGGTTTCTAATAAAGAATTCATTCATTCACTCATTCATTCTCTCTCTCTCTCCACTCTCCCCCCCCCCCCCCCCCCCCCCCCCCCCCCCCCCATCCTCTTTCTCTCTAGGAAATTGCGTGCAGTGTGTGTGTGTGTGTGTGTGTGTGTGTGCGTGTGTGTGAGCGCGCGTGCGTATGTGTTGCGTGCGTGACTGCGTGGGCGCACACTTTTCTTCACTGCAACACACACATGCACCCACAAAAATACACGCGCGCATGCTCTCTTTCTCTCTCTCTCTCTCTCTCTCTCTCTCTCTCTCTCTCACACCACACACACACACACACACACACACACACACACGCACACACGCACGCACGCACGCACGCACACACGCACGCACACACACACACACACACACACACACACACACACACACACACACACACACACACACACACACACACACACACTTTCTCTACACTGGAATACTGCCGGTTTTCGTTTTGTTTTGCTTTGGTCTGGTCCACGTGCGTGTCTGAAAAATCACTCTCTTTTTATCTATTATTTGTTTTTGTTCAACAGCTTGTCTAGTCTGTCCAGCGATGTTTGCTCAGGCACTAAATTTTCCCCTCCCCTCCTCAAACCTTCCCCTCCTCCAGATCCCCTTTCACCCTCCCACCACCTCCCCCCTTCCTTTACAGAAAAACAAACAACAAAACAAACAAAACACATCCCGTTGGCAGAGTGTCTTTTCCGCTGGAGTCCCATCCCCCCCTCCCCCCCCCCCTCCCCCCCCCCCCCCCCCCCCCTGTGATGAGGCTAACAAACCACTGTGCTTGTCAGGCCCTGAAAAGGCTTCCCTGATTCTGAACCAGTGGAACTCTTTTTCTCTCTGACCAGCGCAAATTTCATCACTCAATAAATCGCTAGGGAAGAACAGACAGAACGGGAAGGACAGAGTCAGCGAGAGCGACAGACAGACAGACTGACTGACAAAGAGGCAGAGAGACGAACAGGTTGATAGACAACGGGAGTTTTAAGGAATCCTCCTCCTTTTTTTCTTTCTTTTCTTTTTAAATCATTCACATTTTAAACGGAAACATCTCAGCAAGCAATGAGTCGATTAGAACTGTGATTTTCTTCCAATGATGATTAGTGAGGGTGATGATGATGAAGAAAATGAGAAATTCCACTCTGGGTAGTAGACTGTACGTGACAGAGTTGTACTTTACACTTCCTTTTATGACATAACCCGGCGTCAAACAGGCCTGAGAGATACTGACACCTGCAGCGTTGATGAGAAAATGGAACTCGACTGTGTGGTTCCAGTTTTCTTATCTGAGCTAACAGCTCCCTTAGCTCTGGATAGAGCTAGGATGAAAACGAAAAACGACAAAAAAAAAAACCAAACAAAAAAAAAACCCCCCTGACATATGCACGGTTTGTCTTGAGGGAGGGATGCGATGAATTTGTCTGGTTTGACAGAATAAAAACGAATGATTATGGCCTGTCATGGTATTTGGATATTTATCAGAAGCAGAATAATTTTGTCCTTCTCGCACTTTGTACTGTGTGTGTGTGTGTGTGTGTGTGTGTGTGTGAGCGCCTTTATATAGGCACGTTCAACGATTTAGGATAATCCTATGACATAGTCGCTATCAAATGTAATATATGTGGCATAACAATTGCACGTTGACTTAATAAGGTAAATTAACACGATTTTGTGAATGTGATGC
>JADBJO010002649.1:272974-279740 GCA_016801955.1 Conus betulinus
CTCAAGCATAGGCTCAAAGATTGTCTCTTACATTTTATACTGTTTGCGTAATGTTTTTAGTTTCAACAACTTTTTTCCTCTCCACACTTTCGTTTTGTTAATTCTACTACCTTTCGCTGGCTGCTTTGGGGGTGCTGTTGGATTCTTTTTCGAACCCTTGGCGGTCGGAACACCACAGAATTATGGACTGTGGTGTGTCTCTATCTGACGCCAAGAGCACAGACACAATCAGCCGTGTCTCCCTGATGAGTCCGATCCAGCAGACGAAAGGCCTTAGCCGCTGACAATGCTTTGGGTATTGAACAGCAGAGCTGACCACTCAGACTGTTCCATATCTTTTGATCTCCCTTGTATCCTTAAATGGATCCTCAAGCATAGGCTCAAAGATTGTCTCTTACATTTTATACTGTTTGCGTAATGTTTTTAGTTTCAACAACTTTTTCCTCTCCACACTTTCGTTTTGTTTAATTCTACTACCTTTCGCTGGCTGCTTTGGGGGTGCTGTGGATTCTTTTTCGAACCCTGGCGGTCGGAACACCACAGAATTATGGACTGTGGTGTGTCTCTATCTGACGCCAAGAGCACAGACACAATCAGCCGTGTCTCCCTGATGAGTCCGATCCAGCGGACGAAAGGCCTCGGAGCAGGCGATACATATAGATCTGTCTTCGAGAGGGATTGCGATAGTTCCTCATGCAGCTAGTGAAGGGTTTTCATATTATGATATACATTTTCCATTTACTTCATATTCAAATTTTTTTTTTTTCTCTCAATTTCAAATCTTGCCAAGTCATTACTATAATGATGGAAGAATTGTTAACCTGCACTTGTTTTCCCCACTACTGCGTAATGTTTTAGTTTTCAACAACTTTTTTCCTCTCCACACTTTCGTTTTGTTTAATTCTACTACCTTTCGCTGGCTGCTTTGGGGGTGCTGTTGGATTTCTTTTTCGAACCCTTGGCGGTCGGAAAACCACAGAATTATGGACTGTGGTGTGTCTCTATCTGACGCCAAGAGCACAGACACAATCAGCCGTGTCTCCCTGATGAGTCCGATCCAGCGGACGAAAGGCCTCAGAGCAGGCGATACATATAGATCTGCCTTCGAGAGGGATTGCGATAGTTTCCTCATGCAGCTAGTGAAGGGTTTCATATATTTATGATATACATTTTCCCATTACTTCATCTTCAAATTTTTTTTTTTCTCAATTTCAAATCTTTGCCAAGTCATTACTATAATGATGGAAGAATTGTTAACTGCACTTGTTTCCCCCACTACTTAATTGTTCAGCATTATATTGTTTGGTCAATCAGTCTGGCTGCTTTGGGGGTGCTGTTGGATTCTTTTTCGAACCCTTGGCGGTCGGAACACCACAGAATATGGACTGTGGTGTGTCTCTATCTGACGCCAAGAGCACAGACACACAATCAGCCGTGTCTCCTGATGAGTCCGATCCAGCGGACGAAAGGCCTCGGAGCAGGCGATACATATATATTCAAAAATTTTTTTTTCTCTCAATTTCAAATCTTTGCCAAGTCATTACTATAATGAGGGAAGAAATGTTAACCTGCACTTGTTTTCCCCCCACTACTTAATGTTCAGCATTGCAGAATCATCTACCACTGCAGATGTGAAGGCTTATCACCCCGTATTCTACAATCTAAGACATAAGAGCAAACTTTGTTTATAATTCAATATTTCTTGCAGTCATTGCAACACCAAGCTGCTCTGTAAGTTGCTGGAATGGTGGCTCGGTACTTATCCTTGGAATTTATTAGTTTATCGAGTATACATATATATATATGTATGAGTTATATATATATATATATATATATATATATATATATATATAAAGATCTTGATTGTAATATTTGAGTAAGGGAATCGTTTATAAACTCGATACATGCTGTATCTGGTTGAGGACTACTTTAAACGCACAGAGTTAGAGCACTGGATCAAGTTTTATAGTCAGGTGGGTGGTTTGGTTTGTGGCTGGTATGTTGTAAAGCAGGCAGGCTATAAGGCAAGTAGTTGTGCAAATAGATGGGTGTTAAAGCTAATGGACGAGAAAGAGAGAGATGGTCAGACAATAAATCAGCAAGACAGACAAACAGACAGTTAAGCAGATACTGGATGTTTACTAATGTGCCTGCAGATCGACTTTTTGTTTGTTTTTAAAAAAGATGAAGTTTTCATCTTTTGCTTTCGATATTTTGACATGGCTCCTGAAAGGCAGACGCCCTTGTAGGGTAGCAGTAGTAGCATCAGTAATATTGCAGAAAAAAGTAGTACAGCAGCAGCAGCAGCTATAAATCGTTATTATTTTGAAGCTGTCAGCAGCACAAACACCTTCATGAAGTCGAAAAGGTCAAACCAAGCTCATTCACATTCCATCTGCATATAACAATGATTGACACTGCATCCGTGGGGGTCCGCTAATGAAATATTCACAGTGTAAATATTAGGGTTCTGATACTGTCCCATCCCGTGAAGAATGAAGTAGATTCACACTGCCAAAGCTGAAGCTCAACAGGATCAGGCTTAATCCGAGAGGTCCAACTACTTCAGTGGGGAAAACTGATGACTATCGTTGTGTGTCATGCCCAGCTCTGAGCCTGAAACGATGTCTGGATGGTAACGGTGCACATACCTCCACAGCGCAGAGACTAGCAAGCGTGGGATGTGGGGAGTCAATATTTGAAGAAGAGGATGGTACAAGAGTTGGGGGGGGGGGGGGGGGGATAAAGGGTTTTATTCTGTTGGTCTCTGTCAAACCGTGTCGGTCCTATCTCATGTAATCTGTCGAAGAATTTGGATTGATGAGTAAGACCCCCCCCCCCCCCCCCCCCCCCCCACACACCACACACACACACTTCTCCCATTCCCCAAGCGCCATCTACCACCTCCAGCGCCACAGTCTCCCCTCCCCCCTCCACCACCTTCACCCTCTCGCCTGTCTGACATCCTTCTCTCTCCCTTCCCTTCGTTCTCGCCTTGCCCAGCCTCTACTCTGTTCTTTCTGTCACTTTGCCTCTCTCTCTCCTTCCCTTTAGTGTTGTTCATACAGCTTTGCCAGGAATCCGATTTCATTGTTGGATTTACGATTAGAAGTCTGTTGTTCAAACGACTAGATGCCAAACTCTATCTTTGTCTATCTGGCTGTCTGTCTTTCTGTTTTTGTCTCTTTGTCTCTCTCTCTGTCTCTGTCTGTCTTTGTCTCTGTGTATCTGTCTGTCTGTCTGTCTGTCGGTCGGTTCTCTCTCTCTCTCTCTCTCTCTCTCTCTCTCTCTCTCTCTCTCTCCACCACGTATTGTGCAAGGAAGGAAATAGAAATGAAACGAATTATTATTCGTCTAGGATATTGTCATCAGGAGTACGCGCGTGTCTTCAATCAAGAAACAGTCGGATTTGGGCGTGTGGCGTTCTATAGTAGGTGATGCTTTCAATCATATGCGACTGCTCGTTTTCCCTGTCTCATTATAATATAAAAAATGCTTGATTTTTGTATCGCGTTTCGCTGATTTCCATTACGATTCAATAATCAAAACTGTAGGCGATTTTATGCGTACTAAAATTAAGTAGAAACTATCTTG
This sequence comes from Conus betulinus, assembly GCA_016801955.1. Lineage (NCBI taxonomy): Eukaryota > Metazoa > Mollusca > Gastropoda > Neogastropoda > Conidae > Conus > Conus betulinus. The sequence continues at coordinate 276,569 of JADBJO010002649.1, forward strand.
TGGTTTTAAAGTATTGGGTACAGTGTGAGATGAATGTTGTTGTTCTGATTAATATGACAGCCTTAAAGGTGTGAATTAAAGAAGCTAGGTAAGCCCTTTGCGATCTTCCCGTTTTGAAATTAATGAATACATTCATTGACATTTGATTTGTTCACATCCATAACGAGAACATTTCTATTAATAATTATAGTTTGAAAATACTTCGCTTTGATTTTAGCGGTTTTTGTGTAGCTTTGTTGTGACCTTTGAACTTTTCATGCCATTTGAAAAAAAAGGAGGGTGTGGGAGGAGAGAGGGGATAAGAGCAAAACATTTTTTTTAAGTGAACAGTTAATTTCAGTCGTAACGGGGTAACAAACGAGTGGAAAGTAACAGGTTCAGACAAGTTGAACTATTGTCTGTTCCATTTCTCACTGTTCTTCTCCTTCCCCTCCTCTCCCAGTCTCCCCACGCCCCTCTCTTTCCTCCCTTATCATTCCCCTCCCTCCTATCCTTTGTCCCCGCCCTCCACCCTTCTTCTCCCCCCCCCCCCCCCCCCCCCCCACACACACACACACACACACACACTTCGTCCTTTACTCCCTTTCTTCGTCTCATACCACTTGTACACACCCCCTGCTTCGAACATTCTGTTCCGTTCTTTCTGCCCCAGACATACAGGCGAGAGCGAAGCACTACCTAGTGGTGGTGCCTGTCTGCCTCCCCCCCCCCCCCCCCCTCCCCGCCAGTGACCGCAGTACTTGTCTGTCGTCTCCCCTAGTTGTCTCTCGGGGCCTCTGCCATTGTTCCAGTACAACAGCACCACCTCTCTAAGAACTCGAGGGCAGAAGTGATGCCAGAGCTGCTCTGTCTGACAGACAGGGTTGGGACTGAAAAGATCCTTCCCTGTGATTTACAGCTTTGGGTTCCATTGAGGTTAAGTTACTTGTCCACATAGACTAAAGGGGACGTGGCAGACGCGGAACAGCCAGCTATCCAGGAGAATGTGTGGCAGACAGTGCTAGCAACACTAACCTATACAGATACAGAACTCTAAAAGGCCCAACTGCGACGCAGTTGCGTGCTCATCTCTTCGTTGATTAGTCAAATTATTCGCTCAGAATTCCGAATGTTAAGTCCACCACACAACTGCGCGCGCAACTACCGCCGAACTTGCGCCCGCAATTTCTCTCCGTTTACTTAAAAAGTTGGAATGTTTTTTTTTTTTGTTTTGTTTTGTTTTGTTTTGTTTTTTCGGAAGCGGAACAAACGTGAGCAAGACTGACACGATAAATTGATTTGAAGGTTTTTGCTCCACCGATAAACAAGAGTGTACTGTCTCCGCTCTCTCTCTCTCTCTCTCTCTCTCTCTCTCTGAGGCAACTCCTCTCATTGTTGTGACAAAAGTGTTACGTGGGAAGAAGACCCCTTTCTGTCCGGCGCAATTAACAAGTAAGCGCATAACACAGCGGCGTTTGTCACATTTCCAGTCCAAGGTGTTCAGTGCGGGCACACACACTTTGACCAATCAACGAACGGATGCGCGCGCACTTGCACCCGCAGTTGCAGGCGTATTTGGGCGTTTTTTTTGTGCTCCATACACAGTTAATCCACCAGAACGACACCATGCATTAAGACGGGCAGAGAAAACGCTTGATGATTTGAATAAGTGGGCGCCAGCGCGGATTGGTACCCGCCATGTTGGATTGCACAATCGGTGCTCTTACAACTGAGCGATCCGCGCACTCAGTGTGATTGCATGCTTGTACTCAGTGGTGTTTCACTTCTTCCTTTGAGGGCCGGATCACATGCCGTTCTAATTGTAGACTCCGTCCATTTGGATCGGATATTATGGCTGCACATTTCTCTCTCTCTCTCTCTCTCTCTCTCTCTCGTTCTCAGGCTCTCACCTCCATCCCTTCTCCCACTTCCCGCCTCCAACCCTCTTCTGTCAACAATTTAAGAATACACAGTGTTTCCTATTGTCATAAATGTGCGTGTGAATTTATTTGTGGTTTCTTTTGTGTGTGGCTGAGACAACACACACACACACACACACACACACACACACACACACACACACACACACACTCTCTCTCTCTCTCTCTCTCTCTCTCTCTCTCTCTCTATCTATCTATCTATCTATCTATCTATCTCTCACTCTCTCTCTCAAACACACACACACAGATTGAGAAAGAGAGGGGGGGGGGGGGGGGGAGGTGGAAGAGAGTTCCACCAGGTCAAGACTAAGCTATGCTTGTTTTGTATTGATTTGTTCGCGGGTAAGGAAGGCGTGATTTTTGCGACACACACACACACACACACACACACACACACACACACATACAGAGAGAGAGAGAGAGAGAGAGAGAGAGAGAGGAGAATAGCTGTACCAGGCCTTTCATGTTCAAAACTAACCGATAAAGCCTCAAGATCCCAGCATACCTATTTCGCTCCATGTGAGTCACATTACACGTGCACTATCTCCCGCTTCATTGGTCACATACGCTCAAAGCGATCCACACATCGTAGATCATCGCCATTGTAGTTCAGCAACAATGACGGGAACCAGCATGTCATTATACTGTTCTCCTACTCAAAAAGAGAAAGAGTTGGGCGGGTCTAGACAGAGGCGTTGGGCGTTAGGAAGAAAGCGTGAAAAGATTTCAAAGGCGACAGGCAACGGAGAAGAAGCCAGAAGGTGAAATCGGAGACGGATTAAAACGACAGCACAATGCAGAAGCTTTCACTGTATGGTGTAAAGAGGCTGATCATTAATGTCTGCGATGTCATTCAGCGGTGGAAGGAATGCCTATGCCTAGGTACGTTCAAGTTCACATTCATTCATCTTGAATGGCGTTGTCCTGAATTTTGAAACGGGGCCAAAGGGAGACGTGCGGGAACGGTCATTGCTGATAGTATTTGTAAAAAGTTGTGGACATAGTCATTTGGGGAAGAATTCCATTTTATCCTGGAATGCCTGAAACATTTTCATATTCAAAAGAAATGTATCCCTGATAAACATGGGCTTATACCCCCCTAAATGAATGTTCAGCTTGTGCAGTTTCTTCTCCTCAGCTTCTAGAAGTCATAGCTGACACTTGCAAAATGAACTTTATACAACTATTTTTTTTTTCATTTCATCGGTTGTAAAATATTGATATAAATGCTGATTATTCTTCATCGTTCCTTT
>JADBJO010002649.1:281863-284363 GCA_016801955.1 Conus betulinus
CACCACACACACACACATAATCAGGTAGGTAGGCACTCAAGGTCTGACAAGCGCGTTGGGCTATCGAGTAGGTCAGACATCCGCTGGGTCGTAGCACAGACACTATTTCTTCAAATGGTCTCATCCTTTGTTGGTTAAATGTCTTTATACATCAGCTTCAAATAATTGCGTAGTGGTTTGGTCTCAAAACTTATTGGATGTGGTTTAGCGTATATAGGACTAGTCCCGCACGCAGTAACGCCTCCTTGATGAAACAAACTGAAACTGAAATCTCTCTCTCTCTCATCTCTCTCTCTCTCCCCTGTCGTCGCATCGCCCCATCTCCTCCTCTCTCCTCTCTCTCCTCCTCTCAGTGGAATGTGTAGGCTTCTCATTCATTTGCCCGTCAGCTGGAAGGATCGATCTTCTTTCGTGACTTCCAGCATGTGTTGCCGCTCGTTCAATCCGGTACCTATACTATCTTTAGGTCGTTTTGGTGCTTTGTTTGTGGCTCTCTCATCTCTCTCTCCTCTCCCTCTCCTCCTCCTCTCTCTCTCTCTCTCTCCTCTCTCTCTCAACTCACACACCACACACAACACACACACAACACACACACACACACACACACACACACACACACACACCACGCACACAATGCACCACACACACACCACACACACACACCACACACACCACACACACCACACACCACACGCACGCACGCACGCACGCAGCGCGCGCACAGCGCACACACACACACGTTACGTGTATTCACGCACGCACGCACGCACGTACTCACGCACGCACACACACACCACACACACACACACCCACACACACACACACACACCTACGCGCACACACCCACACGCGCGCACACACACACACACACACACACACACACACACACACCACACACATACACACACACACACACAACACACCACACAGACACACAACCACACACACACACACACACACACACACACACGCAACGCACGCCACGCCACGCACACACACACACACACACACACACACACACACACCACGCACGCACGCACGCACGCACACACGCACACACACACGCACAAACACACACACACTTCACACACCCACACACACACACACACACACACACACACACACACACACACACACACGCATACACACACACACACACACACACACACACACACCACCACCCACACACACATACACACACACACACACATATCTGATTTGGATACGACATCCCAACCCTTAGCACTGATCAGACAACATGAAATCAGGATGGGCTGACCAGCCCAATATGATGTTTTTCTTGTTTGCCAACGCGTGTCTCACCAACTATGGTAGCAGTGTAAGTGCAATAGATTATTCTCAAACCCTGGCACCCAGAAATATCATATACATGCTGCTCAGAACTCAGAAGGAACAGGAAATGGTGTGAACAATATTACATGTCGGTCGGATTGAGCTTAATGCATTTCATTACAATTAAAGCTTAAAAAATGAAGTGTAATAACATTTGAGAGTGCTTTCTGACCACCCATACATACCTGTTGTGGTACAGGACTGCTCTAAGGCAGGTGAAGACAGTGCTTTCTCTGGGTCCTCCCCAGCACCTTCGGGTGTTTCTTTTTCTCCACATTGAGAGTGCTTTCTGACCACCATACAGGAATGTTCACTAGATTTTTTTTTTTTTTTTTTGTCTATTCTAGATGACAAAACACAGATTTAGGCCCGGGGATATTCGTGTATCCTGCAAATCATTACCACAACAATCATTAACAGTTGAGACATTCAAGTAATATTTTTAAAATCACACACACACACACACACACACACACACACACACACACACACACACACACACACACACACGCTGCAGATATTTCTGCACACTAAACCACAAACACATATTTTCTTCTTCACTTACATACAGAAAGAGCAGAGAAGAGAGAGAGAGAGAGAGGAGAGAGAGGAGAGAGAGGAGAGAGAGAGAGAGAGAGAGAGAGAGAGGGAAGAGAGTTCGTGACGTGTACCTACATGTGCATCTCAGCGGATGCGGTCCTAAGCATGGCTGCCCCATAGATGAGAAGTCTACCTGTTGTGTTGACCCCTAAGAGCTCGCATGACCCATAGATGAGAAGTCTCATGTTGTGATTTACGGACCAGGCAGTGTCGCTCTCCTGCCATTGATGTGAAACTGAAGCAATGGTGGCTTAGTTGCCAGAGGGGAAAGCGGTTTTACCAGCACAGAAACGACATGTTGGGATGGTACACCCATCTTGGTTCTACTCTTCATGTGACGTCAAATAGTTTTGGAATTGTCGTCACAGACCTTGTCGTCATTTGACTGAAGCTGTCTCATGATTAGAACTCCAGCGACAGCTTTTTTTTTTTTTTCTTTTCTTTTTCTTTTTCAGTTTTTCTACCTACGCTAAGGAAGGATCGTGACATTTGCAGGCCACGTCATGAGTTCAGAAGTCCAAGAAGTGATCTAAAACAGTTCAGATCA
>JADBJO010002649.1:291863-294363 GCA_016801955.1 Conus betulinus
ATTATTATTATTATCATTATTATTATTATTATTATTGTGAATCTTTCAAAGCAAGCAAGCAAACGCACAAACAAACAAACGAACAAGCAAAAAAGCAAGTAAGCAAACGCACAAACAAACAAACGAACAAGCAAAAAAAAAAAAAAAAAAAAGGTTTAAAGGCCACCTGTTCAGAGAGAAGGAACGAAACATTATTTATCAAGGGAAAGGAATAAGCACAACAAAGCCAGCGGACTTTTTTTTTTCATGCAGCCTTCAAAAAAGTTTTTAAAAAAAAATAAAAAAGAAAGAAAGAAAAAAGAAAGATGTGGGTAAATACGGAAAAAGAAAACCTTGCATTCACACAACAGCAGATCAACACCTAGGCAACAATGAATACATCACAGTTCAGAATGAATAATGCATATATGATAATATTTAGAGGAAGAGAGTGTGAAAGGGTGGGGGGAAGAGAGAGAGAGCGAGAGAGAGAGAGAGAGAGGAGGAGGAAGAGGCGAGAGAGGAGGAGAAGGAGGAGAGAGAGAGAGAGAGAGGGGTAGAGAGAGAGAGAGAGAGATGCATACCGATGATTTATTCATTATAGGCCAAGGCCTCATTACGAAGGAGGTGGATTGCAAGAAGTCCAAGAGAGAGAGAGAGAGAGAGAGAGAAGAGAGAGAGAGGAGAGGAGAGAGAGAGAGGAGAGGAGAGAGAGAGAGAGAGAGAGTAGGGGGGATGAGGGAGGAGAGTACGCTCAATGGATATCTTCTTACAGACATAAATAAACGGAGCTCCGAGTGTATCAAAACGACAGCAGGATGACATGGTAAAGAGAGCGGGGGGCTATTTGATCTGTGTAATATTATACCAGTGACAGCACGTTTAGAGGAGAGAGAGAGAGAGAGAGAGAGAGAGAGAGAGAGGAGAGAGACAGACAGACAGACAGACAGACAGAACAGAGAGACAGACCAGAGAGAGACACAGAGAGAGAGAGAGAGAGACAGAGAGAGAGAGAGAGAGACAGAGACAGAGAGAGAGAAAAGCGGGCACAGTGTGTGTGTGTGTGTGTGTGTGTGTGTGTGTTGTGTGTGTGTGTGTGTGTGTGTGTGTGTGTTAGGTCTTCAGTTTAACGTCTATTCACATTATGTGATATTAGACGAACCACCGGTCATAACAAGGACGTTACTAAAACACCAGTTCCCATTTTAGAAAAACAGAAAAAAATAGGACTTTGATGCAATGAAACAGCAATTTTACACATTAGTGATAAATCGGTTACAACTGTATCCATAGAACAATTAGGCAGAGGTGGGTAGATGAGGTTTTAAAACTGCTTGCAGTGGAAAAGTATGTGGGAATTAGTTATCATTTCACCACAAAGGCATGTTATATTTTTGCAAAACTTTGTCTTAAAAGCATTTTACTTTGATCTTATATATTAGCGAAATTATGATCCGAGAAAACGGCAAACTACATTGATAAAAAGAATGAAGTGTGTCAAAGTTTAATAGCTGGTTTATGCGTGTATCAAGAGAACATCCCGAATTCTGTTGTTTTTTTTTTTTCCTAAAATGTTTCCAGCATGCATTTTCTAGAAGACTGTATCCCTCATGGACAGACAATGGGATACTGATAACCTCCGACCCGCTAGTATTTTTCGCTCCCCGTTTTGCTCCCCGTTTTTGCTGCTCTGTCTACTCTCTCATTAAACTGAATCCCACAATGAGAAGGAACCCAACAGAAACTAATTCTTGTACCCCTAATAATCAAGAAATGTATTAGGTGATGAATATCTGTAATCAGATCTTTGTCTTACTATAGGGTTTGTTTTACTTAGGGCGAATAAAAACCGCCTTTGAATCGACACAAAAGAGGATTGGAATATTGATTTGAAAAGTCAAGTAGAAAATACAAAGCCATTAGAATGGCAGTTAGTTCTGCTGTAAAAGTAGATCTTTTGTTTTTTCCAAGATAATAAGATTTTTCAATTTTCAATGAAGGAATTGTAAATGCAGCACCTGCTTCTTTGGTATCCAAAAGAGACCCATCTGTATAAATTTTAAGATGAATTGTCACTTTTTTTCATCGATGTATGGCTTATATCAAATGATGTTCTTTTTAAGTTCCCATGGCGGGCTGGGAGATGCGGGAAGTTTAGGTCGATTTATATCATTGAAGTTAAACTTTTGACTCCCAGTGTGTGTGTGGACGTTTCTCTCTCTCTGTATATATATATATATAGATATATATATATATATATATATATATATATTATAATATATATATATATATAGATTTTTTAATCTATAGAGCTTAATCTATGTGTGTACCTATCTGTAATCAATCTATCGTGTGTTTACATATATATCTTTAGCTATCTATATCTTTGTCTGTCTGTCTGTCTGTCTAGTCTATCTAGTATCTATCTAGGCTGTGTATAGTGTGTGTGATGTGTGTGGTGTGTGTGTGTGTGTGGTGTGTGTGTGTGGTGTGTGTGTGTGGTGTGTGTGTGTGTGTTCGT
>JADBJO010002650.1:5000-7500 GCA_016801955.1 Conus betulinus
CTCTCTCTCTCTCTCAGAATTTTTTTCTTATCTTCCATACTCTTTTAATTTCAAATGACAGTCACGTTTCCACAGACTATAAGGTATCACTTGTCGTATAGCAGATCATGTTTTTTCTCCAGTTTTTTCTGACATAAATAGCACCTTTGAATCAGGTCTGATTTGTGTTAATGTGCGCGTTTTGCTCATTCATTTCACGAACCCCGTTTATTGTATCAGACGATCGCCGCCCAGACACAGGTCAGTAACGTGGACACCTCCACAGCTCCAACTGAAGACCCGACACAAAAATTAGCCTCGATATGGGAAAGGTTACGACCTTCTTAATTAGATCACAGTAATCAGAGTATCTCTCCTGGGGGGTGCTCCTATCATAGCTACTGTCCCTGGCAATGGCCTCAGTTCTCACTCTGCGTCCCAGAGACCGCCGCAATCAGAGTATCTCCCCTATGGGTGCTTCTATCAGAGCTACTGCCACCGACAATGGCCTCAGATCTCACTCTGTGTCCCCGCAGTTGGTGAGTTGTATTATCTGGTGACGGTCCAGGACTGGGACTGGAATCCTCTCTCTCTCTCCAGCTCAGTCGATACCAATGTTGGGTGACCATGATTTGGACCAAATTGTCTCTTTTGTCTGTTTTTTTTTTTTTTTTTTTACATGATCACATGCGGTGTGTATTTGTAAAGTTTGACTGTCTTTCTCTGACGCCTTCTTCGTCTTCCTTCCTTGTTGGGCAAGAAGTCTTTAGCTGATGAATAATCGGGACATAAAGGAGTCATGAATACAGCATGCGAGGAAAAACGATCTATTCCTGTGTGCTTATGCCATTTTTTTTTCAAACACAAGAATTGCACCCCTTTCTCCAGTATTGTGTGTCCATGTCTGCATTTTTTTTTTTTTTTTTTTTTTTTTGCAGTTTGTCTGTTTTGTTAGTAAAGACCTGAAACATCGTCTTCTGTGGATATTGGCCTTTCAAACGAACAGTGTATTGTAAGGATGATCCAATACTTTTGAGGTGTCTTGATAACAACACAATTTTCATAGACTAGCACTAGCCATTTTCAATGAAAAAAATGTGATCTTGTCTGTAGACAAGTCTAAGTCAGGACTGTGTTGTTTTTAGTCCAGTGATTCAACTGGCGTTCTATGGTCCTATACAAAAAAAGCATACTTTCTATTTAGGCATTGGGTACTATAAGATCATACTGAACAGTTACACACAAGTACATTGATAGTTGACTGCTAGATATTATGGGTGTTTTTTTTTTTTTTTTTTTTTTTTTTTTTTGTTCACTTTTGATTCGTCAGAATTAGATCAAGAATGCTGAGACATGTGAAAACCGTTTTAAGAATCAAGCGTAATATAGAGCTGGTGTTGTTTTGGTAATGATGGTCAAATAAAAACAGACGAAGGGTTTGCCAAGATTATCCTGTTTGCTAAATATTTTGCATGTAAATGTAAAGTCGATGAGATCAAACCTAACTCCCGCACGTTTTGAAAGAGTGAAAGAGCAAATCTAAAAATCGAAAATACATGCTCTGCATTTACATACAATCCACAGAATTTCGTAAGAAGTGGTATCCCTATCAGTATCTTTTTGGGGTAGAAAATAGATGAACATACCATTGTCAGGAAATGTAGATGCCTCTATTACTTTTACCACACATTGTTGTACTTGTAAGAAACTTTTTTGATGTGTTGATGGAATGCATTAGTTACTAAATCGATTACTTTGCCTTTACATGTCGTAATGATGAAATGCATTTGTTTACACATGTGTCAAACAAGAAAAAAAGAACAAAACAAAACAAATACGAAGCCTGAAAAAAGGTGAGACGGGAGATGGGGTGGGGCATTTATCCAAAGAGAGATAGCCACCTTGATCTGATTCCATTGTCAGATACTCTCAAATGCTGCCACCATGGAAACACTTACTAAAGCAGATTTGATGTCTGGTGGGTGTCCCGTGTGTGGTATTCCTTAGCTACCGTTGCTTTAAAGGTTGGAGACTCAAGGTGATCTTTTCATGCTTAGGCCATTGCCCCTCATGAAGGGGGGGTGGGGGGGGGTGCAAGTTGATTACAATCGTCTTAGCACCCATGAAACTGCTCGTAAACAGAAATAACATGCATTCAGAATAGCATTTTATGGTAGAAGAAATGATCGCAGCGTGAATGCTTTAAATAAATGAATTGAATAATTTCTACTACTGTTTGCTCCTGTGTGCATGTCAAAAGAAGTGCCAATCTAAACAGACTTAAAATTGAACGGTATATACTAAGCTCTTAACTTGTACAAGACGGGGCAAGACAACACGAAATGCGCTTCGTCTTCTGTATCGTTTTCTGCAAAGGTGGGCGTATTAGATTGACATCGCTACGAGATCGGTGATGGTAGTAATACTCCGCAATTTCAGAAATACCAAGTCTGAGTCTAAACGTTACAGACTTCAAGTGCCTGTCCAAATTTACTTTAAAGAGCTCCTACAGTGAATGCCT
>JADBJO010002650.1:27500-30000 GCA_016801955.1 Conus betulinus
GTATTGAGCACTCTTACAGATCGGATACTCTTCATTGTGATATATATATATATATATATAGAGAGAGAGAGAGAGAGATGTGCGTGTGAGTGTGAGTGTGTGTGCATGCGTGTGTATGTGTGTGTGTGTGTGACTTTTTTCAATTAGTGCATGCTGTGTGTGTTCTCTCTCGTCTTTTAAATTTTTTCAACTGTGGACATCCTTGCAATTTATACTTGATGAAGCCACACATCATTGTAGGCCTATTACCCCATCTGTCTCGCTGTGTGTTAGCGGCTACGTCAGCTGTAAAATATATCAGGAGCTGAACCTAGACAAACGAAATGAAGCAGATCAAACACAGAGCTAGCAGCGAGATAGACGTTGTCCATCACGGTCTCTCTGAGGATGATGGACAGCAGCCCACCTATCGCGTAATATAACGAAGCCTCTGCGTAAAGACTGACGACGGCTACCAAAGGGCCGAATGAATGGGAGACAAACAACAGCCCGTTGATGAATGACGTCAGTGTGGAGAGAGAGTTTTGTTGCCCACACACAGAGAGAGAGAGAGAGAGAGAGAGAGAGAGAGAGAGACATTACTGCTTAGCAGTATGAGTCTTGGTGTTAGAGAGCAAGAGGTTTCATTCGAGTGTTGATGATCCAGGAGTAACCAACCCTTCCGGTGTTTTTTTCGTCCCTCCTCGCTAGCTCATTGTTCTGAATTAATCACTTTTCAACTGCATTTCAGCATTTATATATTATAAAAGAAAAAGGGCAAAATGAGAAAAGAGGAGAGACAAAAGCACGACAAGAAGGAAAAAAAACAAAATACAGTAGCGAAACAATATCTAAAGTGAAATTAGTTATTAGCGAAGAGGAAAAATGATGATTACAAGAGAGAGAGAGAGAGAGAGAGAGAGAGAGAGAGAGAGAGAGAGAGAGTTAGTTGGATTTCATACAATCATAATCACGTCTAGCTAATTTTTCACCAACCGGCGTATTCTCCTCAGACGATTTGTGTGTTTAATACCAAATGCTGATTTGTGTGTGTGCGCGCGCACACACACACACACACACACACACACACACACACACACACACACACACACACACACACACACACACATGCGCACGCACACACACAAACACGCGCGCGCGCGCACACACACACACACACACACACACACACACACACACACACGTATTTACCGATTTCATTTTATAAAGATGACTGATACTCAGTGACCTCATTGTATTCAGGTTCGAAATTCACCAAAACAAGAAACTGGCAATATAAGAATCATTCTTTTTCAGTCAATTAAGAATATCAGACGGACGATTGAAACTTTCAGTTAAAACTGTAATGAAGCCTAGGAATATCTAAAAATTGTACAGAAGCAAGATGTATTTGTGTGTGTGTGTGTATGTGTGTGTGTGTGTGTGTGTGTGTGTGTGTGTGTGTGTGTGTGTGTGTGTGTGTCTGTCTGTCTGTGTCAGTGCGTGCGCTTGCGCAATTGCATGCACCCATCTACATGCTGTTCTCAAGCCATTCCCATCACAAAATCTGGGTGACTGTCAATCAAAATTTACATCAGTACCAAATCTTCGAGAAGCTGCAACTACAGGAGTAAAGCGGACCAATCTCAGACACTGTCACTTGAAAGAAAACAGATGTCATCGGTCGTGTCTCGAAGAAAATGGCCGACAGGAGACGACCGAGGACGAAAGATAACGAAGCCTATGCACGAAAATTTACCGAGACTTGCCGAAGGCTGGTAGCTGGAAGACAAGCAAAGGCAGACCACTCCCGCTGATAAAGAACGTCAGTCTGGGAAGAGTTTAAAGCACAGAAAACACGCCATCCCCTGTTCAGGAGAAGGGTTCAGCTTCTTGGAGAGGAAGCGACAGTTATTATTTTGGTGTTATTAATTATATAGCCTCTCTGCTTACTTCCTCGCTAATTTCTGTCTGACAACAATGGCTATTTTTCATGTTTTAATTCCCAAAACGCTCATTGTAAATGCGCGCGCACACGCACACACACACACACACACACACACACACACACACACACACACACACACACACACACACACAGAGAGAGAGAGAGAGAGTTCAGGCAAGAAGAATAGAACACTCAAATAGATAAGAAATTCTATCAGAGAGAGAGAGAGAGAGAGAGAGAGAGATGGCAGTAGGAATGCAACACTCAGACGGAGAACACATTCTTTCCATTCTATCCAAACTTTAGGGAGTTTTTACCGTGACCCACTGAGGACCAGAGAGAAGGAACCAATTTGGGGTCGTCTGCACATAGGCCAATCCTTTTACACCCATTCGTATCTCTTAAAAGTCAAAGAGGTCCCATCGTTTACCCAATGTGATCCATTACTCACTACAAAACATACTGACGCATACATGACGACAGCCATGTTCTTTCCAGAAGACACCATAAAACTCAGAGATGTCCCAGTTGATGTGATGTTCCTGTGAGTTCCTGAAAGAGATAAATATAATA
>JADBJO010002650.1:45000-47500 GCA_016801955.1 Conus betulinus
GCAAAGGGCCATATCAGGGCTGTCACCGCGTTGAAGTCAACTCAAACGTCTTTCAAAAAAAAAAAAAAAAAAAAAAAGAAAGAAGAAACAAAATCGATTCACACAACCCTTTAAAATTCACCTTCTAAAAACACACCGGAAGACTCGTTAAAATTTTTTTCTCCGTAAAATCGTAGTTCAGATGAAGATGTTGATCTCTTTCAGATATTCAAAAACCACATCAGATGGGACATCTCTGAAAAAGGTTTTCATGCGACGAGAATGATGTAACGAGAACGGTATTCAAAAGTTTACCTTGTAGTCATACAGAGTTTTGAAACTTCGGTACATAGTGTGTTCTTGATTATGTACCGTTTCAATATGGTCATGTCTGTCAATGCTTAATCCTTCCCTTCATAGGGGGCGTGGACTATAATGAATAAATCATCTCTCTCTCTCTCTCTCTCTCTCTCTCTCTCTCTCTCTCTCTCTCTCTCTCTCTCTCTCTCTCTCAAGAAGAAAATTAATTTTGAATCATGAAGATAGGTAGAAGGTGGTCAGACTCGATACGTTCATTCACTCAGCGATTGCACGATAATTTTAGTCAGAGATAAACGTATGATAGGAAATTATAAAATAATCATTCACACTGTCTTCTGTCACTGAAATTTGTAAGTGGCACTGACAGATAATAGATGAGAAAGCTGGTATGAACATTTTCAGATAAGTGATATTTTTTCATGGCACAGAACTTCTTCTTCTTCTTCTTCTTTCTTCTCTTCTTCTGCGTACGTACGCAGACTGATACTCCTGCAGACACTCCCTATATGGACAGACAAGTATTAATCCCATCTATCCAACAAAGGGAGTGGAGTTTTGTGTGTATGACCGTTTCTTTTATCCCGCCATTAGACATCCATACTCCATCTTCGGGGAAGGTGCATGCTATGTATAACGTGTCTTCTATACCAACGGCCAAACTGGCCTTCTCTTCCGAAAGTTGGTGATGGGATTTTACGTGTGTGCAAGATAGTATGCGTGCGTTCACTTCGAAGGACTGTATGGGAAATGTAGTCAGAACTAATGTTAACTCCAAGGGGAAAATCCACCTGTACCGAAACTGCCAGGCGGAGATTCGAACCCGCAACCCTTAGATTACGAGTCCGGTGCTCTACCAACTGAGCTATTCCGGCCCCCCATGGCACAGAACTTTGCGAAGTATTTTAAGGAAATTTTTATTAAGGCGGGAATCTGTTAAGCGATTTGGTGACCTAAGCAGCATTCGTTTTAGACTTTTGGGCTTGTATTCATTTCATCATGGGAGCAAGTTCCCTGTTGTTTGTTATTCACTGCAAAATATTTGGATTTTCCTGGTACAGAGCAGGAAAATAGTTTTTTCATGGTAAGGAACATTGCGAAATATATAGGTTTATATAGTACAGAGCGCTTGAACTCATGCAATAATTGCGAAGTACACCTTTCACTTGATATCGACAGGCATATTACACTTTCACATGATGATGATTTTTTTTTTTTTAGAGCGTCGGATACTGCACCGCAGAGTCAACGGTATAATGTAGTTTCTGACAGCAGTTTTATAAGCCTACTATTTGAAAAGGCAAACGATGACAAAATACACATTTTGTTCTCTCTGTTCTGCTCTCAGTGACCTATGGCAGGAATGTATTCCATTTACGTATTAATGTTAAATTCGTATGACTATTGAATACGTATAAAAATCAAATTACTGTGGGAAAAAAAATTAAGCACAAATATGAACAGAGCTTTTAAGAGGCGAACTGTTGTGTTTAGTTAATAAATATATTGATACGTCGATGTTATATGAATTTTGCTGTCCTAGTATGAAGTTAATATCTGAGTCAGGAGGTCGTGCTTCATGCCTTGTTTAGCAGATCGTACTTCATGCCTTTGTTTAGCAGATCGTACTTCATCAATGTCTTTGTTTAGCAGATCGTACTTCATGCCTTTGTTTAGCAGATCATACTTCATGCCTTTCTTTAGCAGATCGTACTTCATGTCTTTGTTTAGCAGATCGTACTTCATCAATGTCTTTACCAGATCGTACTTCATGCCAATTTGTTTAGCAGATCGTACTTCATGCCTTTGTTTAGCAGATCGTACTTCATGCCTTTTGTTTAGCAGATCGTACTTCATGCATTTGTTTAGCAGATCGTACTTCATGCCTTTGTTTAGCAGATCGTACTTCATGCCTTTGTTTAGCAGATCGTACTTCATGCCTTTGTTTAGCAGATCGTACTTCATGCCTTTGTTTAGCAGATCGTACTTCATGCCTTTGTTTAGTAGATCGTACTTCATGCCTTTGTTTTGCAGATCGTACTTCATGCACTTGTTTAGCAGATCGTACTGCATGCATTCGTGTTCTGTTTTTGTTTTTGCTGCTGTTATGTGTGTCACCTCCTTTAGAGGGCGCTGTGGCCTATCCTGAATAAATCACATTTCATTTTTTTCTGTCTCTCTCTCTGTCTCTGTCTATCTGTCT
>JADBJO010002650.1:52500-62500 GCA_016801955.1 Conus betulinus
ATATCCTTTACAGGTAACTGAACGAATCCGGTTTTTCA
The DNA here is from genome assembly GCA_016801955.1 of Conus betulinus. NCBI lineage: Eukaryota > Metazoa > Mollusca > Gastropoda > Neogastropoda > Conidae > Conus > Conus betulinus. Next base: position 52,539 of record JADBJO010002650.1, read on the forward strand.
GTCATTAATCAAGCAAGCTAGGTTTATGATCGACTGATTCATTGATGTATGAAACAGTATGACACGCAAACGATCAAGGCGAAAGAACGGACATTACTAACAAACAGTCGGCTAGTTACTGACAATGAACGAGGAAAGCGACAGTGAGAGATGACAGAAGGAAGAATAAAACTCACTCGCGATCACCTCGTGTTGAATGCCGTTTGCTGACACCGTCCTTCACTCTGTTCATCAAACTGTAGAAGGAGTGAAAGAGAGAGAAAAAAACAAAGCAATGAATGAACGGATGAATGGAAAAGAGGAACAGAAAAAAACATCAGTGTGTGAAAGGAATGTGTAAACACAAACAAATTGGACAGATGGATGGATGAATAAAAACAAAAACAAAAACGAAAGGATGACAGAATGAAAGTTGGGGATTAAAAGTTCGGAAAGAAAAAGTAATGATTAGACAAATGAATGCACCAGTCAATGAATACGAGGAAGACGGGGAGAAGGAAGAAGAGAAAAAACAAAGAAAACAACAACAAAAATGTTAATGAATGAATGAATGAATGAAAGGCACAAAGAAATAGCAAGTAAACAAAGAATGAATGGAACTAAAACAAGGGACCCTATACGTGTGTGTGTGTGTGTGTGTGTGTGTGTGTGTGTGTGTGTGTGTGTGTGTGTGTGTGTGCACGCGCACGTGTGCGTGAGTGTGTGTCAGTATGCACACTTGTAGGTTCATGGTACTTATTGCATTACTTATCTTCTTATTGGTTTCATCTGTTTTCTTTAATCTTTTCTGTATTTGTAAGCGCTTATGGCTGGCTTATCGAAGATAAAGCGCCATCAATAATGATTCATTCATTCCTTAGCCTGTCATCTAGAGATCCGTGTTGTGAGAAGTACCGATGAAACTATGCACTGTGATGTAGATCCAGGTCGATTCTGGCTGTTTGATAAGGATTATGAACAAATTCAACTGACTTTTTGTAAACCCTATTTGTGGCAGAGGGCTACAGCAAAGCTAGGCGTTGATGCTTTAAAATGTCTCCAAGAAAAGGACAAGAATAGATAAGCAAAGTCTCGATCTGAGACTGCATGACTGGGTTATACTCTACGCTTAATTTCAATAATATATCCCGGCGTCAACCAGGCCCGAGAGTTACAGACACCTGCAGTGCTGGTCAGGAAATTCGAGCAAAACTCTCAGAGACGCATCAATGTAGTGGATGAAACTCAACCGTGTGGTCCCAGTTTTCCCAACTGAGCCTGTAGCAAACTCTCCTCTGGGTAGGAGAAGAAAAATCCCACATGGCTCTGATGGGAATCGAACCCACGACCTCCCAGCCGGAAATCCGCGACACTAACCACTTTGCCACGGTGGCAGGTTGATTAGTAGCTTTTTACCACGGTAAGAAGAAAATAATATTACATAGGATCTAAACTACAGTCATATCTGCTTAACCCTACACAGAGGAGCAAGAGAATGACTTCCATGAGGTAAGAAATCTTGAAAGAGAGCAACAGTAACTATAGCATCAACTGGCGCTGAAGAATGTTGGGTACGAAAGCGTTAACTATCTGATAGCAAATGTCTGTAGCTCGTTTATATGCCTGCCTTCTGTTTTCTACCTGTTTCTGTGCCTTGCCTCCCATCGTTTTGTGATTTTATGTGCCCTCCACATCGTATAGTTCTGGCTGTTTTCAAAGAAAATTAAAAAGTGTGGATTTAATAAAAGAAAATGCAAACAAAACAAAAACAAAAAAAGGACACAAAGCTGTTGTGCTTGCCTCGTGAAGTACAGAAATGATGACGATCGTTAAGATTTTTTTGAGAGAGAGATAGATATATATTCAAGGACGAAAACAAATTTTGTCTGATTGTCAGTGTATTTTGATAATAAAAAGGTGCTCTCTCTCTCTCTCTCTCTCTCTCTCTCTCTCTCTCTCTCTCTCTCTCTCTCTTACTACAGTTACTACACTTATCTTAAAATGTGAAAAAATGATTATACATAGATCCTTCTCCCTCCCCCCCCCCTCTCTCTCTCTCTCTCGCCCTCACACACACACCACACCCACACACACACACACACTCTCTCTCCGCTCGCACGCACTCTCTCTCTCTCGCTCTCACACAGCACACACACACACGCACACACACACACACACACACACGCACACACGCACACACACACACACACACACGCACGCACGCACGCACACGCACACACACACACGCACGCACGCACGCACACACACACACACAGAGACACACACACACTACGATCTATATCCTGTATGCGGAAATGGTGTTATGAAGAAATGGTGTCTTCGAATACACATTAAATTGCATCTGATCGAAACCAATAATGTTTCACTCACACGTAATCTACAACCTCGATTTTACATTAAACAATAATATCACATTCACACGTAACACTACAACTCATGTCTTACATAGATCATTAGTGTGATACTAATACATTACACCATTGCTGTCATAAACAATTGTCTCATATTCGAAAACGTCGTATTCACATCTTGCACTAACCAATGATGTCACACTCATGTATAACACTAAAACTCCGATCTGACACAGTCCAAGTATGTTATGTTCAGACATAACACTGCCACTCGAGTCTCACGCAGACTAGGGATATCTACGTATGATGCTATCTTCAGACATAACACTGTCATTCAAGTCTTCACGCAGACTAGTGATGTCTAAGGTGCAGTACACATCACTCTATCTCTTATTTCACACAGACCAACAGAGTCCAAACTTACACAGCCTCTTGCAGGTCTCTGTCCAACTCGGCCATGGACTTGGTCAGGTCCTGAAGATGTCCGGGTGACCTCCTCCATCTTACCCAGCATTCTGCAAACACCAAGATGTATGATGAAAACGTTTCGTGTCGTTCTCCCTGAACGTGATGTAGCGCTAACGTTAGCTAACGTAGAGTCAAGAGAAAACCCTCTAGATTTGAACAGACTCTCTTTTTTCTCTGGATTTAAGTTCAGCTTCCGAAAACGTTTGCGAATGTCGGCATCGGAAAAATGCGGCGTTCCGTGTTGGTTTTATTCCGATGTTGGATAGGCGAGATGCATCTGTTGTCACACTGAAGTCAGAAGGTAAAGGTACCTTAAGATCATTGTTTGATCAAGTTATGTTTCCGAAAGTCGAGGGGAAACGTTTGAGAAACCGACAGTAGGCCTATCACGTTCAGAGAATGTATGTATGCAAAAAAATATATTTTTAAAAAATGCACAGATCATCTGTTTCAAGAATACTCTGACCTGGACTTGGGTACTGAAAACTGCTTTATCTATTTCATTCTTTTATCCTCTCTCTCTCTCTCTCTCTCTCTCTCTCTCTCTCTCTCTCTCTCTCTCTCTCTCTCTCTCTCTCTCTCTCTCTCTCAAGCACGCACGTACGCAGCATACACCCACACACGCACACACACTCAAACACACACACACACACACACTGCGGTGATCTTACAGCTGAACATACGTGGTGTAGCGAATATGGACCAGTCCGCACGCAGTGGTGCGTCCTGAAACCAAATGCCTGCCAGGGGACAACGTCCGCGAACAAAATACTGAACATATGCAATCATGATGGGCAGGTGCCACGTTTTGTTTTTCTTTACATAGATAGATAGATAGATAGATAGATAGATAGATAGATGGATGGATGGATACATACATACATACATACATACATACATACATACATACATACATACATACATACATGTGTGTGTGTGTGTGTGTGTGTGTGTGTGTGTGCGCGCGCGCGCACTATACGGTAACATAAATGCAACCCAGTTACTCTACCTTTTCTTCAGGAACCCAGCAAGTATTTTCGAATCCTTTTTGTTTTTTGGTTCTTTTTTTTTTCATATCAGGAAAATGTTTGCATTATCCCTTCTACAGAGATGGAAGATTTAATGACCAGGTTTTTGTTCTCGGTTATAAACATCTAACATCTGTCTAATCATCTATCTCTGTGCACATAGACTGCTACACACGTGCACAGTAGCGTGTGTGTGTGTGTGTGTGTGTGTGTGTGTGTGTGTGTGTGTGTGTGTGTGTGTGTGTGTGTGTGTGTGTGTGTGTGTGTGTGCGTGTGTGTGTGTGTGTGTGTGTGTGTGTGTGTGTGTGTGTGTGTGTGTGTGTGTGTGTGAGAGAGAGAGAGAGAAAATGCAATTACGCCTATCCGGAACACAAACACATCCCAGTTATTCTTCATACTATCCGGAAACAGAAACGCAACCCAGTTCTTCTTCATACTATTATACTATTCTCTTTTTTTCACGAATTAAGAAAAATGAAGTCATGGTTGGTAGGAAATCAATTTGTGCTGCTTGATCGAAGTTCGACATCTCTACAAACTTTTTTTTATTGTTGTCACATAGAGCGAAGTCGTTATGGACTAAACTCTTTTTTTTGTATAAGGTATTTGAAATACATCGGCCAAATAACGAATTACAAGACAATGTACAACGCGTTTCGACCTCTTAGGCCTTCGTCAAGTATGATTAACAACACTCAGGACAACGAAAATCAGGAACGAAGAATCGTTTATCATATAAAATTCGTTGTCCTGAATGTATATCTTTTCTCTGAACAAGACCTAAGAGGTCGAAGGCATCGTGTATTGACGTATAAATTGTTTGTCCATGTTATCCGACGAGTTTTTTTTTTTTTTCAAATACTTTTTAAGATTTGAATTTCAGCCTGAAGTCACTTCACTTTGCAGTCGAATTCACTTGGTCTAGCTGTACCTTTAGAATATTTAAGGCAGGTGTTGTGACCATTTGAAACAAACGAAAAATAAATGGAAAATGCAAGAATACCTCACTGACAAGTAGGCTGTCTGTCTTCAAAAAGTATTATTCCCATGCGCAGTTAATTTGAAAATTGTATTGTAGACCCTATCTGCTTGTCTGTTTCTGCATAACGCAATCAATGTTGTCACTTTTTTGACAGGTGATGGATGGAGAGAAAAACTTGGGTTTATTTTTGCGGAAAGATTTAAAATTGTTTGAAAATTTAGATTAAAGTTAAGAACACTTCACTGACCACAAGAAAAAGAAGTATGTGGATTGATGTTAATGAAGAGGGCTTCACGCTACAGATCAAACTTAATCCGATGTAGACACTCCTCTACTTAAACAGACGCATGAATGAACACACGCACGCTCGCGTGAGCACGTACAGAGAGAGAGAGAGAGAGAGAGAGAGAGAGAGAGAGAGAGAGAGAGAGAGAGAGAGAGAGAGAGAGAGAAGAGACACGCACACACACACACACGCGCACAGGCACAGGCAGACGCGCGTACACACGCGTGCGCGCGCGCTGCTGTGCAAGTGTGTAGCAGACTATGTGCACACATAAGATATATATATATATATATATATATATATATATATATATATATATATATATATATATATATATATATATATAATAGACAATTACAACTCCTTTTGGACACTGCTCCGAGATACAGAAGATTACTCTCTCACCTTCTCAAGATAGATAGATACATACATACATACACATACATACATACATACATACATACATACATACACATATACAAACACATATAGATACACACACACACACACACACACACACACACACACACACACACACACACACGCACGCACGCACGCACGCACGCACGCACGCACACACACACACACACACACACATAGAGAGAGAGAGAGAGAGAGAGAGAGAGAGAGAGAGAGAGAGAGAGAGGAGAGAGAGAGAGAGAGAGAGAGAGAGAGAGAGCAGAGAGAGACAGACAGACACAGACAGATGATAGGGAGAGCCATAGAAAGACAGACACAGACAGCAGACAGAAATGTGGACAAAAAAAAAAAAAAAAAAAAAAAAAAAAAAAAAAAACACTCGCTCACCGTTCCTTTCCTTGAAGGCTACATTATCACTATCGCACTTTTCGACGCGCAAGCAACCCACAGTCATCTGTGTGTTGTGTGTCAACAGTCTTTGCCTCCTCTCAGAAGACTTCACAAACAGACATTACCCAAAGACAAACCAACATTTGTGACAACAACAACAATCATTTGGGGGTTTGGCAGTAAGGTTTCGCGATAAATACAATAGAAAAAGAAAGGGACGTGCAGCAATAACAAAAGATGACGGTCTTACATTATTATATCAGTCAGCAGGAAGCGCTTGTTAAGACGATGTCTTCCCTCGAAACCATTCTTCGCTTCGCATTGAATCATGAAACTAACAATGTGTTGTTAAGCAACCTGTGCAACGGGCTTCAGCGAAGGCAACAGGAGGGCAGGGGGGGAAAGGGTGAGGTGTGGATGGGGGTGTGGAGATGACCCCATCATACCAACTCTCTAAACTACGTGAAACGAAGTGTAGATAATGGTCTGTGGCGTTTACTGAAAGGAGCTTAAGGAGCTCGTGATTGGGGCTGTGTTATAGCAAATCAGCCAGACGGTGTCCAAGGAATTCAAGGAAGTCAAGTTATGCCATTGCTCTCTCTCTCTCCCTCTCTTAATTAAAAAAAAATTCCCCCCACCAACCCTCTTTTCTGAGGCGTTATATTTTGACAATGTGTGTGTGTGTGTGTGTGTGTGTGTGTGTGTGTGTGTGTGTGTGTGTGTGTGTGTGTGTGTGTGTGTGTGTGTGTTTTTTGCTTTGGCCACACTCTTTAATTGCAGATAAATATGAACACAGAGAGATACATAAAAACGACGAACGAGGCTGCTAGGATAAGACAGACAGACAGAGAGAGAGAGAGAGAGAGAGAGAGAGAGAGAGAGAGAGAGAGAGAGAGAGAGAGAGAGAGAGAGAGAGAGAATGACGGAGATGACGGAGAGGGAGGGACAGAGAGAGCAAGAGAGACAGACAGACACACAGACAGGCAGAGAGACGGAGGAATGATGGAGAGAAGGAGAGAGAAAATGGGGTAGGGAGGCACAGACAAAGACAGCTCTGTTACTTGACCAAACGTTCATTTCACATCTTTACAGTGCTCCGAGCATCGATCCCGGCGAAAGGCAAGTGCATCCTGTACAGAAAGTGAGGCAGTGTAAGGTGAAGATGACAGGAGGAAATGAAAAGCGGCCGCAAAATGCCAGACACGTTCAGCTCTGGTACATTTTCACAGGCACGATTATCTTTCAGACTACAGCATCGCACGGAGAGGAAGGGCTGGAGAGGAAGGTGGGGGGGGAGGAGGGGGGGGGGGTATGGAGATAGTGGAAGTTTGAAAAGAGAAAGAGGGGAGGAGTTGGGATGAGAGGAAGGGGGAGAGATTGTCAAAGCTTTATGAATAATGAAATTGATAAAATTAAAGAAAGAAAATAAAATTAATGGAAAAATGAATCAAGAATTAAAAGAATGCAGACACACAATACATGCATACATACCTAAATAGATAATAAGGTAAGAAAGAAAGAAGAAATAAACAAGGCATATAAATCAAATAATAAATAAGGTATATTAATAACAGCTAACTGGTTAATTAAAAGAAAGGCATACAACGATAAATGACTGACTCAATTCAACAAAATGAATGAACTTGATCTCTATGATGGTTCTGCATGGTCTGACCAGAACCCCATTAAAAAAAAAAAAAAATGAAAAGAAAAAAAAAAAAAGTTTGCATACTAAATCTGATCACAGTTTGGGGGATACTGCTCTCTTGATAAAACAGGGCGTTTTGTAAAAATAGTCAATGGGTACGAAGAATCAAATGCACCAATGCGCTCTTGTTTGTTATGATTAAATCTGAGACTGATATGAAAAGGACAGCACATACCTGTTGAAAGAAAATGAAAAGTCTATGAAAACATAAGCTTGAACCGAGCACACATACATACTAACTTACATACATAACATTGTACGAATATGTACACAAATGATGCATCCGTGCAAGCATGCTAACTTGTGCGCGCGCGCGCGCGCACGCACGCAGGCACGCACGCACACGCACACACACACACACACACACACACACACAACACACACACACACACACACACACACACACACACACACACACACACACACACACACACACACACACACACACACACAAACGCGTACACACGCACACACACACACACGAACGCACAAAAAGAGGGAGGAGGGAAGGAGTGAGCGAGAGAGTGGGCACAGGCATAGACAGAGACAGAGCAAGAAACAAAAACAGAAGAAGAAGAAGAAAGAAGAAGAAGAAGAAGAAGAAGAAGAAGAAGAAGATGATGATGATGATGATGATGATGATGATGATGATGATGATGATGAAGATGAAGAAGAAGGACGAACGAACGAACGAACGAATGAACGAACGAATGAAATCTTATTTTGCCAGGCTAATGAGATAAGCAAATTTTGCATGTTTTTTTTTTTTTTACCCCTCCCTGAAGAAGAAGAGGGGAAAGAGAGAAAGAGAGAGGGTGGGGGGAGGCAGGGAGGGAGACAGAGAGAGAGAGAGAGAGAGAGAGAGAGAGAGAGAGAGAGAGAGAGAGAGAGAGAGAGAGAGAGCGAACATATATGCAAGCAGGAGGAGAGAGATGAGTAGCTTTCTCTTTTATGATAAGTTTCGTTCACTGAATGTGCAGCCTATTTTCAACAACATCTGTGTCACTATACGCCTTTCAATACACAACAATACAACTTTTATGTGCAATAACTTTTTCAACCCCTCATAACACTAAAACAATCATCCTAACACAAACCAACAAATATAACAAAGCATACAATCGCCAGACAAGTTTTTTTTTTTTTTTTTAATCCGCGATGAGATGTGATGGGAAACAATAGATGAGATATACTGTAATAACAAGATGATGGTGTGTTCGTAGATGTCTTAGTTGAATGGATACGTTTGGCTGAGGTGGTCTTTTCCGTGTTAGAAGTTCCTCGTTATGCTATTGATTCGTAAATGTTATAGTTCTGATCTCTCGTTGAAGGAAAAGGGAAGGAAAAAAAAAAAGGGGGGGGGGGGGGGGGGGGGGGGGGGGGGGGAGGGGGAAAGGGAGGCTGGGGGGGGGGGGAGCTGGGGGGGTAAGGAAGGGAGACAGATTATGCCATCGTGAGAAGATCTCTTGACAAGGGTCTGGGTAATAGCTCTCAGCGTTCAGCTAAATGGGGATCAGCGGGGGAGGGGGGGGGGGGGGGGGGGGGGGGGGGGGGGGGGGGGGGGGTGTTAAAGGACATGGTGATTTGGATTGATCCATCACAGCAGTCGATTTTGGCCAGGAAAATAAAATCCTATTGTTTGTTTACTCCCCCCCCCCCCCCCCTCCCACCACCATCACTTTTTTTTGTGTGAGTGCGTGAGTGTGTGTGTGTGTGTGTGTGTGTGTGTGTGTGTGTGTGTGTGTGTGTGTGTGTGTGTGTGTGTGTGTGTGTGTGTGTGTGTGGTGGGCGGCGTTGTATATTGAACATGTTTGGACCAATTAATTGCCCACAAGTACACCCATAAAGAAAGAAAGAAAGAGAGAGAGAGAGTAATTGACAAAGAGAAGATAAAAAAGAGCGTGGGTTTCAAAAATAGAGACAGAGACAGACATACAGAGACAGACAGAAAGAGACAGAGACAGACAGACACACAGAGACAGAGACAGGCAGACAGAGACAGAGATCGACATACAGAGACAGAGACTGACCGACCGACCGACCGACAGACGCAGACAGACAGACAGACGGACAAAAACAGACAGCAGACAGGGAAGCTGGATAAAACAAGAGATGGAGGGAATTAGGAGACGAGACGGACAGACAGACAGACAGACAGACAGACAGACAGACAGACAGACAGACAGACAGACAGACAGACAGACAGACAGAGAGATGCTGCTGCTGCTGCTGCTGATAATGAAGATGAGATGAAGATGAAGATGATGATGATGTTGATGATGACGATGGTGGTGGTAATGGTAATGGTAATGACGATGACGATGACGAT
>JADBJO010002650.1:80000-82500 GCA_016801955.1 Conus betulinus
AGATCCAGTGATGTGATTGATGTCTCATGAGAAGAGATCCAGTGATGTGATTGATGTCTCCTGAGAAGAGATCCAGTGATGTGATGGATGTCTCCTGAAAGAGATCCAGTGATGTGATGGATGTCTCCTGAGAAGAGATCCAGTGATGTGATGGATGTCTCCTGAGAGGAGATCCAGTGATGTGATGGATGTCTCCTGAGAAGAGATCCAGTGATGTGATGGATGTCTCCTGAGAAGAGATCCAGTGATGTGATGGATGTCTCATGAGAAGAGATCCAGTGATGTGATTGATGTCTCCTGAGAAGAGATCCAGTGATGTGATGGATGTCTCCTGAGAAGAGATCCTGATGGATGTCTCCTGAGAAGAGATCCAGTGATGTGATGGATGTCTCATGAGAAGAGATCCAGTGATGTGATGGATGTCTCATTCCTATCACTTTCCTAAAGATATCAAAAGGGAAGATGGGGGGAGGGGATGTGCGGAGGGGATGGGGGGGCAGGCGTTAAGTTTTGGTAAGTGAGTGGGCTTTTGGTTTGGCTGCCAACATTCATTGCGTGTAAGCAGCAGAGAGAGAGAGAGAGAGAGAGAGAGAGAGAGAGAGAGAGAGAGAAAGGAGAGAAGAGATAGGAGAGAGAGAGAGAGAGAGAGAGAGAGAGAGGAGAGAGAGAGAGAGAGAGAGAGAGAGAGAGAGAGAGAGAGAGAGAGAGAGAGTATGGGCAAAAGAGACTGAAGAATTATTTCAAAACAAAACGAAATGTTATTCAATCATTTGCAACCCCCCCCCCCCCCCCCCCCCCCCCCCCACCCACCCACCCACACACCCCACCCAGGACTACACACTGAGAAGGAAAAAAAATCCTTCACAAGAAAAGGATTTCTTTTCATCCCCCCCATCCCCCCCCCCCCCCCCCCCCCCCTCTATAACCCCACCTCCTTAAGCGCACGTCTGTCTTCTACATGTTATATATATATATATATATATATATATATATATATATAAACTTCCTTTTACCATACTATTTTAACAGATATATATATATATATATATATATATATATATATATATATATATATATATATATATAACTTTGATGTTTGCTCCACTCCCTTTCTGGAAAGTAAAGGCAAATCGGGCGAGGATTTTAATGTCATTTCTATCTATGCATGTCCTACGTTATCCTGTTAGCACGCGATGCTTGTGGAACGGAGTCTAATGTTTTCATAGAAATGTACAATGTTAGAGAAGTAAAGATAAGCAATCCCCGTTTTTTGTTTTTGTCTTGTTTTGTTTTCTTCGCAAATGTATGTAACCAGATTAGAAAGGACGTTTTCCTTAGAGAGAGAGAGAGAGAGAGGAAGGGGCGGAGAGGGCGGGAGGGGGGGGGATAGAGCGAGCGAGAGAGATAGAAATGTACACTATTAAGTAAGAAGTACGGAGTATGCAAGTTTTGTTTCATAAATTGTATATAGCCAGATTAGAAAGGAAGTTTTCTTCCAAGAGAGAGAGAGAGAGAGAGAGAGGCAGACAGACAGAGAGAAGTGAAAAAGAGAGAGACAGACAGAGAGAAAGAGGCGGACAGAGAGAGAAAGAGAGACAGACAGAGAGAGAGACAGAGAGAGAGGTCTGACGGGGAGCAACATACAACAGGTTTTATGGACGACTGAATCCACATGTTTGTGAGAGAATAGTTCTGTTTATCCGCCAACATTTCTGTTTCAACTTTTCAAGAAAAAAAAAAATTTTTTTAATTGTGATAATACTAAACTGCCGAATGAACGTCACGCGATTCTCGACCCTTTGGGTCTCTTTTTTTCATTTTCTGACCAGCGCAACACACAGAATTAACGGGGAAAGATCGAGAGTGCTGTTACACAACAAGTCCATAGCAAATATGAAAGTGACTTTCAACAGGATTCCAGACTTAAGGAGCTGGGGGGAAAAAACCCGGAGAGAGAGATGGGGTGTAAAGAACGACTTTGAAACATGATACAGATCCTTCTCTGGTAGCAATTGGAACCGTTGAGTTCTGTGATTTTTTTTTTTTTTAAACTACTTATTTTCGCACAACCAGAGTATGTTTTTTTGTCTGCTGAGTGACTTCGGTGCCTCAGGTTGTGCCAATTCATTTCTGTTACGTCCAATTAAACACCACGTATATTGGAATCTCACACAGCAGTGTGTAATCCAGCCTGTGTCAACTGGTAGTGCGCACGGGGGTCTTGGTGACCTCGTTACCGCGCGGGATAAAAAGTGCAAAGTTGCGTTAACTGTGCCTGTTTTGCATCAAGCTTGCTGGCGACACAAGATGTGTAAAATGAAAAATTCTTTTTTCCCGTGCAAGAGCAGTCTCTCAAGTGAGTTTTATGCCCCTTCTTTTGGCTGTTTAAGCGCGGGGTTGGTTACTGTCAGCCCTTTTCTCACCATGCCACCACGAAGAAAAACTTAGCACCTTTGACAAAACCAGGGCGATTGCGTGGATACAAGATGGCATTGCAAAG
>JADBJO010002650.1:100000-102500 GCA_016801955.1 Conus betulinus
TCTCTATCCTTATCATCTTTGCTTTCTGTCTGTCCGTTCTCCCACCTTCCTCTCTCTGTGTCTGTCTGCTGTCGTCTGTCTGTGTCTGTCTGTCTCTCTCTCTCTCTCGCTTTAGATCTCTCTCTCTCTCTCTCTCTCTCTCTCGCTCACGCACTCTCGCCCCTCCATCCGGTATCTCTCAACAACATCATCGGGCGTTTTTTTTTGTTTGTTTGTTTTGTTAATTTTTTGTTTTTGTTTTTGTTCTTTTTTCGCCGCTTAATGTGCCAGCGATTGGCTACTTGGAACAATCTGGGATGTAAATTGACCCTGAAAATCATCTCGGCGGCTTGTCAGCCCAGGAAATGTCGCTTCAAATTCCGCACGGAATGCCAGGATTGTGTCCCGGATTGTAGGCAATCTGAGCGGAATCCCTGCTACAGATTTTCTCTTCTTATTTCCCGTTCGTTGACTCTTATAAAAGAAGAAGAAAAACCAGCGAACGCAGACCAATCAGATGAAGAGACATTCTAATGAACCTCGATACCTCCTTGATAAGACCAATCCGAATTCATCATTTATAACACGCGCGCTGATTTGACCAATCAGAACGCGACATTCATGACACATCCCCAGATGTGACCAATCAGAACTCCGGTTTGTAAGACATGCCCGGATAGAAAATCGATCAGAACACACTGTTCATACCAAATGCCCGTAACGAAGTCTGGCATGCATTATGATATTATATAAAAAAAAAAAAAAAAAACGAAAAAAAAAAAAAAAAAAACAAAACAAAACCAAAATATCGAAGGGGAAGATATTATCGCCCCCAAAACAAGATCAGTGAGTGTAGTTGTTGCCATACTTCAGGAATTTTTCAAACCGTGGACACTTTTAGAGTCTGGAACATCGCTTTTGAATTGATGCATGTGTAAATAAAAAGGGCTGGAAAGAGTGGACTCCGCCAAGATCAAACAGATCCTTTCACTCTTTGATCCTGATTTTCATCAAGAGATCCGCAGCAAAATCTAAATGGATTCGTCCTCGGTCTCTACGTTTCATTTTGCTACTAAATTTTTTGCTGATGGGGGGTATCATTTTACGCACTTGTACAACTGATTAGGTATCTTTGGCGTATTCGTACAACTGATTCGTTATCTTTGGCGTATTTGTACAACTGATTCGGTATCTTTGGAGTATTTGTACAACTGATTTGGTATCTTTTGCGTATTTGTAATCTGATTTGGTAATTTTTACGCATTTGTACAACTGATTTGGTATCTTTTGCATATTTGTGCAACTGATTCGGTATCTTAGGCGTATTCGTACAACTGATCCGGTATCTTTTCGCAGTCTGGCTCCTGGGTTCACTCATTCTTCTGGCTTTGCGCCACTTATCCTCGTGAAATTCAGTGGACTTTTCTAAGGGTCAAACCGTCTTTGTGCCAAATTTCACTAGAATTGGTAGGGCTGTACTGAAGGATCTAGGTGAACAGCCGCTGGATCTGCCCTTAGCTCAGGATCTGCCCAACAGATCCGCATCAAATGTATTGGCTTAAGAAGAAAAAAGATACACACCAGGCGCCATGGTGAAGTGGTTAGCGTCGCGGACTCCAGGATGGAGATTGTGGGTTCAATTCACATCAGAGTCATGCGGGATTTTTCCTACCCAGTGTTGAGTTTTCTGTGGGCTCAACTGTGAAGATGCAGACCACACAGTCGAGTTTCATCCACTGTTTATGGATGTGTCACTGAGAGTGTTGCTCAAACTTTCCTGACCAACTCTGCAGTTGTCTTATCTCTCGGGCCTGGTTGCCTGGTTGACGCTGGAATATAGTATGAAAGGAAGCGTAGAGTACAGCCCTGTCATGCAGTCTCAGACCGGGATGGAAATCTGTAGCATCATCTTCATCATCCTCATTTTCATCGATCAGCATAAAAACAAAATATCAAATTCTGTGGCCCTTCATGCCCTGCTTTCATGGTGGCCTCAGTTTCGATGTCTCTCTCCACGTCTGTGGCCTTGTTTGATTTCGTCGGGGTCACCAGTATCGGCAAGTCCATGGGGGCTGTCGTTGGACAGACGTGGTGGCGCCCACCGGAGGGAGAGCTCACTCACGCCGGCTCCGCGACTAAGCAATTATTGTCGTCAGTAGGGGGCTTAGTAGGTGGTGTCCTGCGTTTGTTGGATCAGAACAGGCGCCAATGAACACCACCGAAGTGACTCGGCAGCATTGCAGTGTCTGCTCCGGTGGGTTGCCTCTTGACGACTTGACATTGATGTTCCCTCATATTGCCGGTGCCGGGGCTGCGGTGGGACCGAACGGGCTGTGGCCGTGGACGGGGTGTCGGAATGAGCGGCGTGGGTGCACTGCCCCTGAGGTGGCACAGAAGATCGGACAGCCCCCCCCCCCCCCCCCCCCCCCCAAAAAAAAAAAAAAAAAAAAAAAAAAAAGAAAAGAAAGTCAGCCAAAAGGCATACAAGCCAGAGGTACACCTGAAGGTTTCCGTGGGATCC
>JADBJO010002650.1:107500-110000 GCA_016801955.1 Conus betulinus
GGACAAAGAAAACAAAGAGCAAGCCATTATTGATCTTTTCATATTCGGCGCCAGATGGGTATGACAGAAGATGAAAAGATAAGTCATCGCTCGTTCTTCGTTTTCCTTTGTCGTGAATGCCGTTTTGTTTTGCCTGAGGAAGACCCAAGAGGTCAAAACGCGTCGCGTTTTCTCTTGTAATCTGTTTGTTCGTATTGTCTTTCAGAACTACGAACAAATCTTTACAAAAAAAATTCCTGCAGATTACTTCCCTTGTTTTTTCTTTGGGGGGCTAGCGTTTATACGCGTAAACATAGCGCGTGACGCCATGGTCAACAACAGGCGGAAAACATCACATGGTAAAGACACCTGAAAACTTCTTCAGTCTGGGTTGACAGTTTGGAGTGACAGCCATTTGCCTCACATGAATTCGAACTGGAAGAATTCCCAGTCGGTCAGGGTAAGAGGAGCTCTATAGGTGATGGCCTTGCCTGTTTTTACCAGGTACATTGCCCTTGTGATAGATTGAACCTAGACGAAAAAGTGAGAAGAGCACACAAAACAAAGTTGTGAAGTAACGCACTTTTGATGCACGACACAAAACAGGACAAGAAATTTTCGGCAATATGCCTTCCTCAGCGACAAAAAATAAAAACGGTAGGTTGTTCAACATACAGGGGCAATGAACCCCTTGGCGCATGTTAATGTGTGTACTGTTTTTTATTTTTTGTCGCTGAGGAAGGCATATTGCCGAAAATTTCTTGTCCTGTTTTGTGTCGTTCATTTAAAACCGCGTTACTTCACACTTTGTTTTGTGTGCTCTTCTGCTTTTTTGTCTGGTTCCGGTAACGCTGCAGTTGTTTCATTTGCCAGATTAACCTGGAGTTAATTCCACCGTTCAGTGACAATGGTGCTATCTCGTAACCATGGATTATAAGCTTGTAAACTGTATCACTGTGACAGCTATGATGACTGAGTTCTTGGTATGGGGGCGTTAAAAACGCTAGTGCGGAATGGCAATAAAAGGACTGAGTTGACTGGGGGGGTTGTTCAGACTATACGTGGCAATGAACGATATGTAAAACAAACAGAATAATGACAGCTAGGGTATTTGTTTTGTCACTGTAGACAAAACCTCACACAAAAAAATCAAAAGAAGGTAAATAATAATAAACGGTTCTCTGTCTCAGTGAGCGCGTGCGCACGTGTGTGTGTGTGTGTGTGTGTGTGTGTGCGCGCGCGCGCGCGCGCGCGCACGCGTGTGCGTGCGTGCGTGTGTGCATGCACACACACACACACACACACACACACACACACACAGATACATTGTGGGTGTGCGCGGGGGCACACACACACACGTTACTGTTGGCAGGGATGGAAGTTCTTTGATGTTTGGGCAGCAGTTATTTACAGTGCGCACACACACACACACACACACACACACACAGGGGGGGGGGGGGGGTCTGTTGCACTGTGAACAGGCTTTTTTTACACATATCACAAAGGTGAATTGTGTCTTCATGATTCAGCCTGACAATAACCTCACGCACGCACACACACACACACACACGCACACACGCACACACACACACACACACACACACACACACACACACACACACACGTGCTCGCGCGCGCACACACGCACTCGCTATTGATTCTTTGTTCTTTGTTCTTTGTCTTTTTTTTTCTGCCCCGTCTGTTGCTTTCAAACATTATCCCGCGTAATGTGCTTTCCGTACATGTGTTAGAGGCAACCATTAGTTTCATTTTTATGCTGTAATGTGCTTTCCGTACATGTGTTAGGTATACCATTAGTTTTCTTTTATCCCGCTGTAATGTGCTTTCCGATACATGTGTTAGGTATACCATCCCCCCCCACCCCCCCACCCATATAAGCCACACTGTTATCCAGCTGTACTGTGCTTTCCGTCGCATAATAGGTATACCATTTTTCCCATTATCTCGCTGTAATGTGCTTTCCGTACATGTGTTAGATATACTATTTCTTTTCCCCCTCTTTTATCCCACTGTAATGTGTTTTCCGTACATGTGTTTGGAAATATCATTTTTTTCCCCTTTTTTTCTCCCGCTGAATGTGTTTTCACACACATGTGTTTAGGTGTACTATTTTTTCCCCCCTTTTTATCCCGCTGTAATGTGCTTTCCGTACGTGTGTTAGGTATACCATTAGTCTCCTTTCTTTATCCGCGTAATGTGCTTTCCTACATGTGCTAGGTATATGCTGCTTTAGTCTCCTTTCTATCCCGTTGTAATGTGCTTTCCGTACATGTGTTAGGTATACCATTTCCCCCCTTTTTATCCAGCCCTAATGTGCTTTCTGTATATGTGTTAGTTATACTATTACTTTCCTTTTTCTCCCGCTGTACTGTGCTTTCCGTACATGTGTTAGGTATACCATTAGGTTCCTTAACTCTGGTTAGTTCCTTGGAATTAAAACTTGAATCTGTTAAACGGGAGCTGAGGAGAGGAGAGTGAAAGGGAGATGGGGGTGGGGCGT
>JADBJO010002650.1:115000-117500 GCA_016801955.1 Conus betulinus
AGATGTGTCCAAGACTCAGTTGCGAGCACGCTCGTAGTTGCCGTCAAAATCATAGCCTAGAATCATTAGGTAAATGGCAAGAAACTGGTTGGTAGTATTGGCGTGGAGGGGTTGGGGTGTAGGTGGGAAAGGGGGGGAGGTGGGGGGGGGGGGGGTAGGAGGGGAGGGTGTTAACTGAAATCTTGACCTACGTAAAGCAGGGAAGCTTAGAACAGAATCTAGTTTGTCCTCAACAGCTGACTTGAACGATGAACACATTGAATTTTCTTTATTCTTCTTACAGATTAAACCGATGTCTTGTTTAGTATATCTGTTGGCGTCTAATATTGTAATGTCTCTATCGCTCTGTAGCATCGCTCCATGTCATGTTTAGCTTTGAAGTTCCCGTCATTTGAAGACCTGTCACTAGAGTTAAGGTGGAAATGCCGGTTCTGGCATCCACAATCAATCTTTGCTTAAACTTTTTAAATCAAAAAAAAAAAAAGGCATTTAAAAACAGCCTACATTCTGATTGTTGTCACCACGTGTATACCGAATGTTCCTTAGTTTGCAAGGCTCGTTTCTCTTCCATCAATTAGTATTTAACAGACAATGTGTTATACCTCATGTGGAGATTAGTTTTTAACAGACCAATGTTTATACCTCATGTGGAGATTAGTTTTTAACAGACCAATGTCTATACCTCATGTGGAGATTAGTTTTTAACGACCTATGTTTATACCTCATGTGGAGATTAGCTTTTAACAGACCTATGTTTATACCTCATGTGGAGATTAGCTTTTAACAGACCTATGTTTATACCTCATGTGGAGATTAGTTTTTTAACAGACCAATGCTTATACCTCATGTGGAGATTAGTTTTTAATAACAGACCAATGTTTATACCGCATGTGGAGATTACTTTATAACAGACCAATGCCTATACCGCATGTGGAGATAGTTTATAACAGACCAATGTTTATACCGCATGTGGAGATTAATTTTTAACAGACCAATGCTTGGACCTCATGTGGAGATTAGCTTTTAACAGACCTATGTTTATAGCTCGTGTGGAGATTAGTTTTTAGAGACCTATATTTATACCTCACGCGATTATTAGTTTTTAACAGACCAATATTTATACTTCATGTAAACATGGTAGGTATCGGTGAGCTCATTGGGATTGTGTTTCAACGGACGTAGCGGCGCCCTTCACAGTAGCATGCTGATCCACGCTGGCTCCACGACAAAACAGTCATCGTTGCCAGTAGAATGTGTAGCAGCTGATGTCCTGCGTAGGTGTTTTGATCAGGACAGGCACCTCTGAACAAACACCGGAGGTTTTTTTTTTCTAATCCTGCAGCCTCCTTTTTTTTTTTGTGTGTGTGTGTGTGTGTGTGTGTGTGTGTGTGTGAAATGGGGCATCCATCCTTCTATTTTTCCCACTCTTCTTTTCTTTTTTTTTTTTTTTTTTTTTTTGTAAATAGATCTGACTCTTGCTCACCAAGCAAAATCTGTGTGTTCAATTACTAAATGGACAATCTCTTTGCTGAATGTGATGGTTTTTGTGGTTTAATACTCGGCAGCTGGGTTTTTCTTATGTACTGATGTTTGGCGTGGGCTGACACATTGCTACTGTCATCTTCACTACTTTCAATCGGAATAAACAAAACTTTGAAACAAGGAATAAAGGTGACAGTATTCATGAGAAAAAACAAACTATACCGAAGTTGACTCGGCGGTAGTGCAGCGTCTCCTCAGGTGAGTGGCCTCGTGACAATATTGACTGCTCCCAGTGGATTGCCAGAGGAGCCGGGGACGCCATGGGATAAAGCAGGGTGTAGTTGTGAACAAGGAGCCTTACTGAGCGGCGTGAGAGTAATGATGCTGAAGTGACACGGAAACCAGCCGGCGAAGAAAGAAATAATATACATTTCCATATGTTTTAAATGGCAGTCTGTGCTCCTTCATCTTTGTCAAGCTAAGTTTGTTAATGCAACAAAAACTGGAGTTTAGTGTTATGAAAATCTACCAAGCTGTCCGTAAATAAAAGCAAGATGCAAAGCATATAAACGTACTCCCAGTAAGTAGTACAAAAAGAACGAAAAAAAATATATATATATATAT
This sequence comes from Conus betulinus, assembly GCA_016801955.1. Classification (NCBI taxonomy): domain Eukaryota; kingdom Metazoa; phylum Mollusca; class Gastropoda; order Neogastropoda; family Conidae; genus Conus; species Conus betulinus. The sequence goes on from JADBJO010002650.1 coordinate 117,107, forward strand.
ATATCAGTCACTATAGCACGTTCACCCCTTTTGGTCGTAGAAATTTCGCTCCTGATGGGGAAACGAACCCGGGTCGCCCGCGTGCTAGGCGCGGATACTAACCACTACACTACCGACGATCTTACAAATGAAACGGTCTATCACAAAATTATCATTTATAGCCGTTAGTAACGGCTATTCTAGTCAAATGAAACGTCGGGCATCATCCATAACCCGTAATGAACATAATCAGAAAGATCGGTCCAGCAGTTTTATCTGGAGTGAGTGGAACACATTTTGACCACGGACACACACACACACACACACACACACACACACAGCATTTCTCTTCGCTCCCATTTTAAAGTACTCCCTGTTCTATAAGAACTGGGAGTACCAAAAAAAAATCATTTTG
>JADBJO010002650.1:142500-165000 GCA_016801955.1 Conus betulinus
AAGCTGCTTTCTACCTTTGTGATGAAAACGTCAAAAGCATCCTCGTATCACTGAGAGGTACCGAGAGATAACAGAGAAAGCAACGCACGCGCTACCTTTTCCCGTCTAGTGTGTATACTAACAGATCGTTCTTCATTGTCTTCTTTATCTTGGAAGGGAAGTTGAGATTTACTCAGAGGAAAAAACCACTGTACGACGAGATCTCTTTTTTTTTTTTTTTTTCATCAGTAATCTCACTCAGTTTACTTCTCTCTCTTTCTTTTCTCTCTCTCTCTCTCTCTCTCTCTCTCTCCTCTCTCTCTCTCTCTCTCTCTCTCTCTCTCTCTCTCTTAAATTTCATCTCTCTCTCTGTCTCTCTCTCTCATTCTCTCTCTCTTTCTCTCCCTCTCTCTCTCTCTCTCTGTCTCTCTCTCTCTCTGGCTCTCTCTCTCTCTCTGTCTCTGTCTCTCTCTCTTCCTCTCTCTCTCTCCTCCTCCCTCTCTCTCTCTTTTTTAAATTTCAGTGGAATGGAGAGGGGGGAGGGGGAGGCGTGCACGCGTGTGTTGTTGTTTTGCTTTGTTTTTGTTTCTTTTTTCTTTTTTTCTCTTTGTTTGTTTGTTTGTTTCAGAGTGTTTTTTTTGTTCCTGTGGCTTTTGTATTTCAGGGAGATTGTTTTGTTTTGTTTTGTTTTTTTTTTTTTCTCGCCTTGACTAAAACTTTTAATACTTTTGCTTCCAGCATAGAAATGCCAGCTACAGTAAAACAAGAATGAAACAAGAATGAGAATCTGAGCCATTCGTTGATGGCGGACATGTGTGTGACTTATCCAGGGCTTAACATGTTCACACATGCGCACGCATACTCACACATTAATGCGCCCATACTTGCACGCACACACACACACACACACACACACACACACACACACACACACACACACACACACATACACACACACACACACATTAGTGCACCCATACTTATACACACACGCACACACGCAAACACATTAGTGCACCAATACTTACACACGCACGCATACACACACATTAGTGCACCCATGCTTACACGCGCACGCACACACACACATTAGTGCACCCATACTTACACACGCACGCATACACACACATTAGTGCACCCATGCTTACACACGCTCGCATACACACACTAGCACACCCATGCTTACACGCGCACGTATACACATACATTAGTGCACCCATACTTACACACGCACGCATACACACACATTAGTGCACCCATACTTACACACGCACGCATACAAACACACCAGTGCACCCATACTTACACACGCACGCATACACACACACACACATTAGTGCACCCATACTTACACACGCACGCATACAAACACACCAGTGCACCCATACTTACACACGCACGCATACACACACACATTAGTGCACTCATACTTACACATGCAGGCATACACACACATTAGTGCACCCATGAGTCAGGATACTCTTCTACCTGGACGACATCCTCATCCTAGCCTCGTCCAGGTCCCTGACCATCAAACATCTGCGCCTGTCCACTTCGCTGTTGGCAGACCTGGGCTTTTTTTCCCTCAACGTGGAGAAGTCAGACCCTACACCCCCCCCCCCCCCCCCCTCCCCCCTCGCCAACAGTTTCTGTACCTGGGTCTGCAGTGGGACACTCGCATTGTGACTGTCACCCTGCCAAAGTGCAAGAGATCCAGTTACTAGCAGAAAAGCTGTCCCTGGTGCCAGACTCGCGGGATCACACTGATACCGGTGTACGTGAGGGGGAGATTAGCAACACCATCGCCGACTCTCTCTCCCGGAACAAGGAGACGAGAGTGACACCTATCCCCTCCGATTGCCCAGGATATCTTCCGCAACTGCGGCCGATCCCAGATCGACCTGTTTGCTTCGCGGGAGAGACGACGCAGATGAGGAGGTACATGTGCCTCCAGAGGGGCGACCGTCAGGCCTATGCAGTGGACGCCCTCAGCCCAGACCTGGACCTTCCCTCTCCTCTACGCCTTCCCGCCTCCCACACTGGTGCCGACGGTGGTGAACAAACTGAAGGGGACCAACTCCAGAATGCTACTGGTGGCCCCCTGCTGGAGCGACGCCCCCTGGACACCAAAGATCATGGACATGCTGTACGACACGCCTTGAAGGATCCCGCTGTCCCCGGGCCACCTGATGGACACCATGACGGGCCGACCTGTGTGAGGAACCTGGAGGCCCTTCGGCGGACAGTGTGGCCCATATGCGGTCGGCCACAGGGCTCAACGTCCCGGCGGCTACTTTGAAGTTCTGGAAGGAAGCTGGCGGGCAAGTACACGGCGGCAGTACCAGGCTGTGTGGCGAGAGTGGTTTTGGGCTTCTGTACCAACAAGGCTTTGGACCCAGCTACTGTTTCTGTAGAAAAGATGCTGGAGTACCTGCAACATCTGGATGATAATGGCCTCTCATGGAGGACCCTTAATGTGCATAGATCCGCGATTTCTAGTGTGTTAGAATCGCGCAAATGTGATCCCACTGGTAGGCACCCTGTTGTGTGTAGATTTATTGAAGGTGTGTTCAGCAAGAGGCCCCCTCCTGTCAAAGTGTTACCCACCTGGGACATAGGGAGTGTTTTATTGCATGTGGCCCAGTGGCACCCAGTGGAGGATTTACCCCCTGGTTAAATTAACGCATAAGGTGGTGTTCATGCTCTTGGCATTTACAGCTAAGAGAGTCAGTGGTTTAGCATTGTTTTCCATCGATAGCGATTTCTGCCACATAGGGACCAGTTGTATTGTGCTACAGACAGCCTTCGGTTCAAAACGGACAGGCTTTCACATCGTCCCCACCCCCCCTCCCCCCCTGTGAAACTAAGTGTGTGTGAGGATAAGAGGCTGTGTCCAGTTACATATGTGCGGGAGTACATAAGGAGAACAGAAGGACAACGACAGGGGACACAGCTGATTGTGTCCCCCTTCACCTACAAAGCGGTGAAGTTAGCCACAGTCAGGCGGTGGATGGTTCACGTACTGAAGGACGCCGGTGTGACCGCCTCACCAGGGTCAACACGTGCTACAGCCACTAGCTGTGCATTGCTACATGACGTGCCATTACAGACCAGGATGAAACACTGCTGACTGGTCGAGGCGGGATACACCCCTAAGACACTACGTGCGTATTCTACCACGTGAGTCAGTGGCTCGCGCGGAATCTTTTGCAATACAAGACGCAGTCTAAGCCTCGGGATACTGTCAGGAATGTGACCTTATGTGACCTGCTTGCATGCGTGCATAGACTCATAGAGACTTGTACGTACGGAACTATGTACAGGTACAAGTACAGACAATATGCTTTGGGGATAGGGAAAGGAATTGTCCGTACGGATCTCTGCATGCCTTTACCATTTTACTATGCCTTTGTGTATATAATCCGTATATAAAGTCTGCATATACATGAACTAATGGTTTGATGCCTTTGGTAGACATACTGCACCTTCAGTCTTCTCAGTCTCTCTCTCTCTCTCTCTCTCTCTCTCTCTCTCTCTCTCTCTCTCTCTCTCTCATGGAATCTATGCGACTATCACGGTCACCCAAAAGTGTAGGCCATTACACTCAAATGGTGTAGAAATTGATACATTTTAGAGTAAAACGTCATAAAATTAGAATTTCTACACTGTTGTGTAATGGCCTACACAATGGTTGTCGCATAGCTTCTAACTCTTCTCTGTTACATGTTCCTTCTCGTATTACAAAAAAAAACGCCAAAGTGTCACGCGCACAAGCATTTCTAGGGGCCTGCAAGGGACGCTGAGTAGCAGAAAGGGCCAATGGTCAGTGCCTGAAACAGCCTGCATCCCTCGCGAGGGCCCCCCACTGCTCGCAGCTCGCAGTTTTTCTCTCAACGTCATACAAACCTCGGAAAAAGGGGAGAGAATTACAAAAACACCCAAAAGTGTAGGCCATTACACAACAGTGTAGAAATTCTAATTTCATGACGTTTTACTCTAAAATTAATCAATTAGTGCACCCATACTTACACATGCACGCATGGTCTGGGAGGAGTGTAGACGCATTTAAATATTTTGGACACCCTCACCCCCCACCCCCGTCCACACCTTCTAACCCCCCCCCCCCCCCCCCACCCCCCCCTCCCATCCACTTTTCACACACAGCCAATTTTCTGTCTACCTCACTGATTTTTTTTGTTGTCGGTACTGTCTGAGTCTGTGAGTGGTCTAGACATCTTTAAATAAAAATGAGGGGGGTGGGGATCCCATACCCCTCCCTCTCTAGCCCTTCCAAGCACCCCACTTCACATCCCTGTTCACCTCTCCCTCAGCCCACCCGTGCCCTCCCTCTTCTGCCCCCCGATCGCTCCCTCCCTCTTCTCATCCCCCATTGGTCTTCCAACTACCCACCCCTACCCTTTGTCCAAACCCTTCCTAGATAAATCCGTCCCTACAGAGAGAGAGAGAGAGAGACACAGACAGAGAGAGAGAGAGAGAGAGAGATGACGTCTTGTAATCAACGCTCTGTGACACGGTGCGTAGCCGCATTGGCAGGTGATCGAATTATCGTTCCTACTGACTGTAAGTGACATTGACTGATGAAATTCCCTCCCCTGCTGACAGGAAATGACGACAGCTTTCTGTCAGATGTCTGTTGGATTCTTGGTCGTACTAATTACGTTATATATAGACTTTCTGCAGCTCCTGCTGTCTGCATCTCTGTTCCTGCCAATTATTTCACTTAAACATGTTTTTTTTTTCTTTCTTGATGTGTTATCTCTTTGTGTATACTGATCTTTTCGTTTTTTGTTTGTTTTTTTTTAAATTGAGCTTTCTTGGCGTGCTATGGACCCATGTGTAGAGGGGTCTGTGGTGAAACGAGTTCAGCCCTTGTCTGTCATGTCGTGCCCTAGAAGTGTTCAACCTCTGACCAAACACTGCCCTTTCAGCTACTACTACGCCGTAGGGTTATAATCTTTCGACCTTCTTTTTCACGTGCTCAAAGAGTATCTTGTTATATAGAGCAATCCGTGAGTTGATGTTCCGGTATCTTGAAATGTAACTTGGCGTTTCGATTGGGAGTAGGAGGGGGGAGGGGGGGGAGGGGAGTACCACCTTATCCCTGCTCCCTTACCGCTTATCCCTCAGCAGTGATATTCCCTCCGTTCGACTCTTCTTTTCAAATCACCGCCTGGTTTGTGCCGTTTCAGTGCCAGCTGACCACATGGAACATTGACTGTCAAGCCGGCATGAGGCACCCCTTCAGAGGAGACACTGCACTGCTTCAAGTCGGTGGCGTTTAGTGGTTCCTGTGCCGATCCAACATGCGAAGAGAGCGTCACTTTCAAAGCCCATGCTGACGAACAGCAGTCGCTAAATCATGGAGTCAGCGTTTGTGAAAACATTCCTTTCCCATCCCACCCCACCCCCCATCTATGTCCTCCCATCATACAAGGGCGCCATCACGTCCATCCAACGACGGTTTCCGTGAACATTTTTGGATGACAATTATGTTAGTCATTTTCGTTATGTGCGTTGTACTGTGTTTCTACTTTATTCTGGTGAAAAGAATGCCAATTATGCTGATGTGAATTTCGTAACTGGTCGCTTTTTCAACTCTGCTGTATTGTTTTGTTCTTGTGTTCTTTCTGTCACGGATCTTCTCCACTGCTCTCTACAACTCTGCATTGCTGTTGATGGTGTCGAATTGCCTGCTTCTGCATGCTACTGTAGTGAAGCGTACTGAATGGCATACACTGTGGTGTTGTGTATCTGAACCTACTATTTCCTCTTATCCCTGCTGAGTCATAGTCTTAAGGTACATGTGCACTCTGTGTGTTTTGTAGTTCCGCTCTTGTCCGTTGAACTGTGCGTCTGTTCTGCCAGACACATAGTTAGGCTGAAAATGGCGTGATAACAGACGAGAACTGAAGAAAGAGACTAAAAGTTTGGTGAGTACACCTTCAAACGAATTAAACAAACACATGGCAATACGGAAGCAACGCGTTTCGATACTGAAGACTTCTTTTCGACACCTCGTAGCATCCTGATTAATGGTCGTGTCAGCGGTTTCCCTTATACATTGCCTAACCGTTCTCTACCATTCTTTCTCGTTGATTGTGTTGTGTGTTAATTTAGCTACAATCAGCTTTAATGTCTGCACCTACCTCAAGTGGTACTGGCACTTGACAAGTGCGTTGTTGTGCCTTGACAGTGCTTTTCAGGCACAGCTTCCTGGGAAGGATAAAGGGAAAGCTGGCAGGTGTCAAGGAGGGATCGAGAGAAATGGTGGGGAAGAAGAGAGAGAGAGAGAGAGAGAGAGAGAGAGAGAGAGAGAGAGAGAGAGAGAGACAGACAGACAGACAGACAGACGGACAGGACAGACAGACAGACAGACAGACAGAGACAGACAGAGACAGACAGAGAGATACAGAGACACAGACACACAGAGAGCGAGAGATAAGGTAACGTTTATTCGTCAAACGATGCAAAATTAGGAAATCCCATATAGACATACCAGCGAGTTACGACACACTTCTCACTTCTGATTCTGTTGATTCTTTCATTCGCAGTTTGTTGTAACAACTCTGTTCAGACCGCGGTAGACACTGCGCTGTATTGATCCCTGCCTGATGTTTCTGCCAATTAAGAACGACACAAGAACATAGACACAGAAATAGATGAGAGGCGCTACCATAGCAGAAAAGGTTCGTTGTTCAGTTTTTTGGTCTGGCCTTTAAAAAAAATTACCAGACAATTAGGCCTATGACAAGAATGTCCGTAAAAGATACAAATGCGTCATTCTGCATATAACATTCTAACCAAAAAAAAAAAAAACTCGTATGCCGGTCGAACGAATCTAAAACCCCTTTATACGTAGTATGTCAGTAGATCGGGTCCGTTAAGACATTTGCTTTTTTCACATTGATTTTCGACTGATCTATTCAGGAACACACTATGTGCAAGAGGCTTCGTATACTGTTCCAGAACTCCTATAAAATATTAGGCTCATTATAACGGGCCTAAGTCTTAGTCTAGTTGGCGAGTGTGCGGACTCTGTCTTCCATACAAGTCAAGGTGTTCATCATAAATGTTGGAGTAGGTGGTAAGAGGCGAGAGATATGCGGAGAAGAGGGGGGGGGGGGGGGGGGGGGGGGGGGGGGGGGGGGGGGGGGGCAGAATGCAGGCACTTTTGCCTATAATCTTAGTAAAAAGGCTGAGGTCTGTCAGACGAAGATGACCACAGCACTAGCTAGCAATCACCCGGAATGGGAATGGCTGCGAACAGGAAGCCGCAGTTGTTGTTGTTGCTGTTGTTGTTGTCGTGTGTGTTGCTGTTGGTGGTGGTGGTGGTGGTGGTGGTGGTGGTGGTGGTGTCGTCGTTGCACGCTGGCTAAAAGACTCCAGTGATCATCCGAAAAGCCAAAGCGCTTGAACACTATGGTACAAATGCATCAGCTGCGGATGAGAACATTACGCGTGTGACCTTTTTCGATTACCCTGCCACGTGGGCAGCCACACTCCGACCTCGAGGGATTCTGGAGACTGATGGTATTATGCTAGGAGCTTGTCACGACTGAAGACGATCCCCGCGTAACTATGCAGAGCATGACAACATTTTGATGTAGCCTTGGTGTTCTAGCGTATGTCAGTTGGTCTGACACAGCAATACCCTAAGACGTATGAAGTCGGAGTGCGCGGAGTGGGAATTATGTGTCTGAAGTGGTGTAGATGATGATGAGACAGCGTAAAAAAAAAAGACACAGACCGTTTGCGGCGTCGTCTGTCTTCCACCTTGATTGCATGTTCAACCCATGGCAGATGAGGCTCCACCAGAACAGGCAACTCTGACCATCCCTGAAGTCATAGAGGAGTGCAGTGTATCTCCCCGTGGGGGGGCTAATACTGTTACAATGTGAAGTAAGCAATCAAGCCATAGCTGACTTATTTTGTTGGGTTGATATCCTTCTCCCTCTGTCCTTTCTACCTCCCCTGCCCCCCCCCCCCCCCCCCCCTCCGCCACCCCATCCCCCGCACCTCCCGTCCTCTCTCTCTCTCTCTCTCTCTCTCTCTCTCTCTCTCTCTCTCTCTCTCTCTCTCGGGAATGGACTCCTCTCAACAGAGCTGGCGAACGCGTTTTCAGAAATGCTGTCCAAAATAATGCAGGTTTCGTTTTTTTTTTTTTTTTTTTTTTTTTTTTTTCATTTTCCTAATTACCGGAGACATCTGTAGCTACAACAAATTGCCTGACTCCTAGGAGGATCGCAGAATGAAAATTCCAGTGAGGTGTCATATTCTACGGAACAAAAAAAAAGGACAAAGACGACGAAGGAGACAAAGCGCAGGGCACAGTGGTACACAGCAGGGCAAAGGAGTGCAGAAAGCAGCACGCCGAGTGACTTTTTTTCACTCGATTGTATGCTATGAACTAAGTCAGTTGGGAATAAAGATTACAGCTCACCTAAGAAAACAAATTAGTCTGCTACAATAAACCAGAGCAAGAGCATGGCTGACTTCGAGAAGGGAAAACTCGCGGGAGATGAACACTGCCATAAGCTAATGTGACAGCCAACAACAACAAAAAAAAAAAAAGAAAAGAAAAAGAAAACGATTACAGAACAATTTCGGAGTTCTCATGTTCTATACTCTAGTTCCTCCAACTCTCAAGACAATACAAATGCTCATCCTTCGAACTTTTTGTATAATGAATATGAACATGACATCTCAACAGCATTTTGCGCTGAATATGAGTTCAAGTGGTTTCTCGCTCTTCGTTTTCATCGTCCAAAATGTTGTTTGTTTTTGCCTGAGGAAGACCCAAGAGGTCGAAATGCGTTGTGTTTTGTCCTGTAAACTGTTTGTCTGTATCTATAGCAGTATCTAACCCCTTTTCTTTTTAAATTTGTCTCAACACAGCACTTATTCTACCCGCTTGACCAGCTCAACAACGACCAGACAGGTGTCATCTGATAAGACCCTGAAATAAGGAACGAACCACGACATGCAGTAGTCTCTATCCCTCCCAACTGAAGTTTGTATTACGAACATGAAGACATCGATTATTCTGTAACCGTGTCAGAAGCTTTTTTCGCTCAACCGTTTGACAAATAGTAACCATGTTACCTAGCATTAGAGATGATGTCAATTTGAGAACTGAGGTAACGAATCCTCCTTCAGTTTCTTATCTGGGTAGTTTGACACCAACACAGTAACTTTAAGATTTACTAATGAGAAATATAAACCAGTTTCGTAACTCCTTCATTGATTTTTGTACCACTTTCCACTGTATACCATTAGATTGCAACGACAAGGGAGATCCACAGGGCGAGAATTTGCTAAGAGTCAAAACAGGGGAATATGGTGACAGATTATGTTGTTGTCTCCTTCGATCTGAATAGGGGAGAAAGTCTGTGCTGCTTTGAGCAGCTGACTGAGCAAGCCGAACCAATGCCTTTGCTTTTTAGTGTTTCCCACCAGACAACAATGGATGACCTCTCAAGAGCCGTAACTTGCATACAAAATAAAAGGGAATTAACAAAACAAGGATTCTTTTGTTCAGGAACTAAACCTGTAGAAGTCCGGAAAAAACACACTGAAGAGGAACTAGATTAGATGCCGCTAGACTTTTTTTTCTGGTATTTTGTTCAATGCAGGCGAATGTATAAAAGACGTTTGGCTCGATTCAGACACTGGTCGTGTTTCAAATAAATAGTCTGACCATGAGTGCTAAAGAAAAGCGTGCACCAAGATACGCCCGAGATAGATTTCAGAACGTAAAGCCTATATGTGCTGGAATGTTCTGGAAGTGCGATACAGATAAAAACAACATGAATACGAGACACATATAGGTATAAGCGAAACTGAAATAAAATACTAGTAAAAAGTACATTAACCATTGGTGGACAAGGAAAGAAATGGCAAGAAATTTCAGAACAGAGTGATATACAGAACAGAGGGGGGGAAAAACCCTTCAATGGCTTATGTAACACCAGTTAGTTCCCTTTTGAATGGTGCAAATCTCTAAAAAGACCACTTCCACTTCCAAAAAAAAAAAAAGGTATTGAAAACCACCCAAACTGTTAACAAGGTATCTCTTTACTTAGCATTGACAACTAAGTCTTTACACTTACTTCCAGGATTTCCAGGATTACTTGACACTTACTTCCAGGATTTTGAACAGTTTGCTTTTGTGTGATAGATGACAATTTACCTTCATTTCTAAGTTACAAAAAGTGGACAAGGGGATAGAGTTTATTTGGCTCTCACAGATTATAGCTTAGATTTCAACATCATTAATAGGCATGGCTAGTGGAAAACGCGGAGGGTTAAAAAAAAAAAAAAAAAAAAAAAAAAAAAAAGTAGAGAATCAAAATGTTACAAAATCATTAAAGCTATGTATAATAATATTTCACTATGTGCACACTGGGGATAAACAAGAATGCTAGACCCTTCATATATTCCCCCCCCCCCCCCCCCCCCCCCCCCCCCCCCCCCCCATTCATTGCAACAGCCGATTTCTTTTTGTGCAGAAAGGTGGGCGTCGAATCCAACGTCTTCCCGCTTTGGACAAGACATCTTAGCTGCTCTTTGCAGGTGACACGTTCTCATATCACTCTTACAATTGGGGTTTCAAAATCATATCAATAGGCCAGAACCATGACTTTCTTCTTCTTCTTCTTCTTCTTAGTCTTCTTAGTAGTAGTAGTAGTAGTAGTAGTAGTAGTAGTAGTAGTAGTAGTAGTTGGATTTTCAGGATGTTTGGTCTGAGAAAACATAAACGTGGTCAGTTTTCGTCGTCCTGTCAAGCAAAAGCACTGAAGATTTTTTTTTTTTTTTTTACGTACGAATGAATGCCAAGGATATTGACAAACAAAAAGTCTTAGACATTCAGACTTCTCAAAGTTAACCATTGAGAGTACAAGTATATAAACGAGATCTGAATGATCATTTTGGAATTCTGTTTGGAACAGACGAACTAGTGACAGTAAGTGGTAACTGAATTTTGATACAAATCATTGCCTTTTCTGCCCTTGAGCTTAAAAAACAAAGACCGTTTTTGACTCACGTGTAAAAAACAAATGAGTCTATGTAATCATGCACTTTAAGTTGTGTGTGTGTTTTGTATGTAATGTGTGTGTGTGTGTGTGTGTCATGTGTGTGTTAAGTGTGTGTGTGTGTGCGTTTGTATGTGTGTGTGTGTGTGTGTGTGTGTGTGTGTGTGTGTGTGTGTGTGTGTGTGTGTGTGACGGTAAATTTTAGCATAGCATTTTCGCAACACATATAAACATTGGCATAATTAAATTTTGCAGAATTATAGAAATTATTAACACCTTTCCCACTATTTCAGTCATGAAAATGTCATCAAAGTAGAACGGCTGTAAATCTGCAGTCAACACATTGCAGCAACCAAAGCAACATTACAGTGACCACGTTCTTATAAACTTCGATCACAAACACTCATTTCGTTTGACACTAAGCAGAGGTGAACATATGAATAAATGAAGTACTAAATACAAAACTAAGAAAGAGTACATAGGTTGATGTCGCACACTTTCAATACGTAGGCGACCTGTTAATAGGAACTAAGAGAATATCTGTCTTTACAGGAAAACAGATCTCTGGGAGGTGCACAGGTGGCCATTGCATAACTGGCAGAAAGAGCAGCGCTAATCAAGATCATTAGGACTGCTGCTCTTACAACTAAAGAAAAGAGAATCGAGCCGAAGAGGATGGGAACGAGCGGATTAGAAAGCGACTGGCAGCGGAAAATATGAATTAGGTGAGACTGAAAGGGAGAGGGAGTGAACGGGAACCTCCAGGTGATAGCAACATAGAGCTCTGAATAAGCAAGTGGTCAACACGTTGCTGGGAGTGAGAACTTCTCTACAAGACCTATCAATAGAACTGAGTGCCAAGCACATACGCTTTCTTTGCCTGCAGTAAGAGTTGTTGCCGGAATTGTATTTACGTACCACTGTCCTCCCTACCTATCCTGATTTTGCATGTAGTCATCTCGCGTGAGTCAATGGGCAACGCCGCCGCCCTTTTCTGTACACAGCTGATAGAATGAAGTAGTTTAGACAGCTGCTAAAGAGTGTATCTCCCTGGTCCCTGATGCAAACAATTCATTGTCGATGCAAGATGCTGATGAAAACTAAAAATACTTCTAACGAATATTTATCACGCCTTAAAATACCGTAAAAAAAAAAAAAAAAAAAAAAAGAAAAAGAAACTGGATTCCGTGTTAATTCACACTGGGTAATGGCGAACAAGTATGACTGTGTGCCCTTTACGTATGAAAGCGCACGCGCGCGCGTGCGCTGTAATGTGTGTGTGTGTGTGTGTGTGTGTGTGTGTGTGTGTGTGTGTGTGTGTGTGTGTGTGTGTGTGTGTTAGTGAGTGAGAAAGAGGAGAGAGAGAGAGAGAGAGAGAGAGAGAGAGAGAGAGTGTGAGTGTGTGTGTGTGTGTGTGTGTGTGTGTGTGTGTGTGTGTGTGTGTGTGTGATCAACTTTTACATGCGAGACATCCATTCCTATTGCATTCCCATCCTTCCAGCATTGGTAACTCTGGCATTTCAGCAGAGTCAGAAACCCTTACCCAATTCGTGAACCCAGCTGCAAAGCGTTGTCCCTACTGACTTTGAGATGCCAGATATCCACTTCGGTGCCAAGTGGGCAAACCGACATGGTGACGTGACTATGTAAAGTCTGCTCTTTCAACTAAAGGTTAAAAAGCTTGAATAATTCAGGCAACCTCAAAGGTAAGTCATTTAGATCACGGATGACCGAACTAAAGAAAGAAATGACACTATAAACCAAAAGGAAAAATGTTTGTGAGATTTACAGATAATGGGCTGAGAATCGGTTAAATGTCTGAACTATTTGATCTTGATCTGTCAATAGTACACAAAGTGTGTGAACGGTATGGTGACAAAAAAAAAGTGTTGAAAAGAAGTTAAGGCGTGGAAGTCTCAAACTGCTCAGCGGAAGATGTGCCTTGGTGCTTGAATAATCGTGAAAAAAGACAAGGCAGCAACAATTTACAAACATTTCAGGTGAATTTTAAACATCAATACTGGGAGGAAGTGCGAGATGAAATAGTGGTAAGACTATTTCATCAGATATTATATAGTACTCCACACACTTTCGAGAAAGATTTTCAACTCAGCTTATTTCTATGATATTCCTCCACACTGGTCCAAAGTCAACATTCACACTCTGGAGTGACGATGCATTATTTACATTTCAGTTGTGATGCATTACTTACAATAGAACTGGTCCCTTTGTGTTGGTGAACAGTGCTGAGTACATCACATTGCAAGGAAGAAAAAAAAACATTCTGCTGTTCGTTGCTGAGGATTATACCCGTTGAAAACTGGTGCCCACAGGAAGACAAGCCTCTCTGCACAGGTCAGCTGAAACACTGGAAGTGACAACACAAACGTCCTGCTGTTCGGGAGGGGATAGAGTGGGTCATCACAAAAAAAGTCCTGACCGAATAATTAGCATTTTAAACTAAATGAATAAATTATTTGGTAAGCGCTCAAGCACTGTGTTCGGAAGAACAAGTCGCCACATCACCATCACAACGGATCTCCATTGTTCGCTTACTATTACGCTCACGATTTTGTGTTCGAATTTCTTCTTCCAGGCCGTCATCAACTGATAAAGAATCACATCGCCGCGCATTAGCAAGATATACTACATCCCTGAGATAAGAACTAGCGCCCCGTATAGCTCATTGGCCTCACTGATGACATGAGCCGGTGATTGACTGGTTAAGTATCTGTACAGGACGCAACAGCCACGGGATAACTGCCATCAGCCGAACATACAGGAACGAGTTATCTCGCACTGCCCACAGACCGAGCACGGCTGCCGGAACCAACAGGTCTAGCTCTAGACGCTTGCCCCTGGCGCCGTCTCCTCTCCGCTGCTGTGAAGACAGGAGACACGGCTTAGACCATCCGTGCACAAGACAAGCTGCACCTGCCTGTTGAAGGTCTGCGGAGGACCCGCCGTTCCATCCTGACAACCATTCCACAGGGTGTGACGGAAGAAGACAAAATGGTCAGGGCTGGAGATATGTTGGGACGCATACTGAAGCACTCGCTTCTCTTTTTCTTCCCCGCCCTTTTAACAGCTGACAACATATTCTGACATAACTGAATGAATTAAACAGAAGATCACTTGGGGAGAATGCAGGTCTTAGCCGATGTCAAAACATGACCTCAATACGATCTTTTTGTAGAACTGTGGTCATAGTCCATCTGTCTTCCACGCTTCTTTCAGGCGTAGGTCAGACATCTGCTAAGTCGTAACCACGAGACCTTCTTCTTCAATTCTCTCATCTTAGTTGTTATTTATTTATCCATCACCTTAAAATCACATGCGTAGTGTGGTCTCAGAACTTAGCGGATATGCCACAGCGTACATGGACAGGTCCGCACGCAGTGACGCCTCTTTGATGAAACTGAAACTAAACTTTCAGATGGGTTCAACAGTTGGTGTGTATACATATTTTGTTGACAGACATAAACCAGCGGGCGTGTGATGAAAACATGGCCGCACTTGTGGAGGTATTACATCACAGAAAGCTAATCGCTTTTTGTCCTGTGTGTTTATTACTTGATTTCATCATTGTGTCAGTGAAGATGGAAGGGGGAAAGTGTTACCAGTGTGGGTTAGAATTAGTCAGTGATTAACTGATGTATTTAGTTAGTAAATATTTTGTTATCCTTTCGTATCGTTTAAATTTCTCGAATGATAGATTATTGAATTAAATAAATTAATCAGTAGCTAGAGAGTTGGCGATGGACAGATAAATTTGATAGGTCTGCTTTTTCTGTATGTGTGCTATTCTTTGATATCTTCATAAGTTTGTGGAATAGTCAGATGAATAAACGAATAAAATAAACAACTAAGTATATCTAGAAAGAAGGAGTTTGTGATCAAGTGATTTATGTCTAAGGTATATGTTGTTGTTGTTGTTGTTTTTCATTTCCTGTTTAAATCTCTCTCGTAGGTAAGATAAATAAACTGAATGAAAAAAGACATATAAACACGTTCCTACAGAAAAAAACAGAAAGAAAGAAAGAAAGATAGACAAAAAGAAGAGATAAAACAAAAGAAATGACTTTTTATCCCGCGTGTATTTCTTTTTGACAGAATGATTATGGTCTACAATGTCAGAAAGTCGGTGTCACCTGGATGTCATGATTATGATAGGATCATGTCAATCCTCTTATTGACATGCGCAATCAGAGTATTGACTCCTCCCAGACAGTATTGATTACACTAGTTAACGGCTTGTCAGAAATTTCTTCCTGTTAATGAAGAGGGAAAAAAAGTCGCGAACTTTGGACAGGAAATCGATATCTTTGAAATCCCGCCTTACCTTCAATAATTGTTCAGTGTGTGTGTGTGTGTGTGTGTGTGTGTGTGTCTGTCGTGCATGCACGCATATCTGTGTATTTGTTTGTTTATGTGTGTGTGTGTGCGCGCGCGCGCGCACGTGTGTGTGCATGCGTGGGGGTATCTATGTGTGTGCGTCTGCGCGTTCGACAGCGTGTGTGCTCTTTTTTTATATCATGCATGCGTTCATGAGGTGAGAGTGTGTGAGCGTGCGTGTCTCTGTCTGTGTGTGCGAATGTGTGTGTGTGTGTGCGTGCGTGCGTGCGTTTGTGCGTGCATGCATGTGTGTGTGCGTGCGTGTCTTCGTATGCTTGCGTGCGTCCGTTTTGAGAAGAAGATTGAGTGCTTGGATGGAAGTCGTTGATGTGATAATCAAAACGTGTGAGGTCATTAAGTCGGTGTCCGAGGCTCAGTGGCTAGGCACCAAACCTACACAGTTAGACGTCACAAGTTCACATCTTACCGGCACTCAGCATGAACTTGGTCATTTTTGCTGTCCATGTGAATGTGTGGCGCCTTTCGGCTTGTGTTAGTGTGATGTTAAAGAGACAATCTTTCCCGTCTTTTTTTTTTTTTTTTTTTCGGGTAGTAGATATGGAGTTTATAAACTTTAAAGTAAAATCCATACACTTAGCACAGTACATGCAAACGAACGCTTATTTTTGTTTGGGTTTTGTGTGCGTATATACATATATATGTGTGTGCGCGCGCATGCGTGCTACTGTTCTTCTTTTGGGAAGGATGGCAGACGGTAGGGGAACTAGCGTTATTTATATATATATATACATATATATAATGCTGAACAATTAAGTAGTGGGGGGGAAAACAAGTGCAGGTTAACAACTCTTCCATCATTATAGTAATGACTTAGCAAATTTTAAAATTGAGAGGGAATTAAAGAAATTGAAGATGAAGTAAATAGGAAAATGTATATCATAAATATGAAAACCCTTCACTAGCTGCATGAGGAAACTATCACAATCCCTCTCGAAGACAGATCTATAAGTATCGTCTGCTCCGATCACAATCCCTCTCGAAGACAGATCTATATGTATCGCCTGCTCCGATCACAATCTCTCTCGAAGACAGATCTATATGTATCGCCTGCTCCGAGGCCCCTGGATGGGACTCATCGGGGAGACACGGCTGATTGTATCTCTGTGCTCTTGGCGTCAGATAGAGACACACCACAGTCCATAATTCTGTGGTGTTTTTCGACCGCCAAGGGTTCGAAAAAAGAATCCCAACAGCACCCCAAAGCAGCCAGCGAAAGGTAGTAGAATTAAACAAAGTGAAAGTGTGGAGAGGAAAAAAAAGTTGTTGAAAACTAAAAAAATATTAGGCAAACAGTATAAAATGTAAGGGACAATCTTTGAGCCTATGGTTGAGGATCCATCTAAGGATGCAAGGGAGATCAAAAGATACGGAACAGTCCGAGTGGTCAGCTCTGCTGTTCAATAACCCAAGCATTGTCAGCGGCTAAGAACTGTGCAGAACAACCTTTCCTTGGATCTCGTAAGAGATGCAATCACCACTGATTGACCAAACAATATAATGCTGAACAATTAAGTAGTGGGGGAAAACAAGTGCAGGATATATATATATATATATATATATATATATATATATATATATATATATATATATATATATATATATATATCCATGAAAAAATTTACACTGAAACGGGCATGAATTCAAGCTGGAGTTGACAATGAAATGTCCAGTAATCTTGTGCATTGTGATCCTTTTACGGGCTCCCACTATGATTCTTGTCCTTTTTTAACCTCTTCAGTCATATCGGTCCCATCCAACTGAATGTCACATCGCATTTCCTCCTTTTCGGTGCTGTCAAGTCTGGCATCTCGTCAGAATAAAAAAAGAGAGAGAGAGAGAAAATCTGTCAGGGAAGGCAGGTTGGGTGTAGGCCGCAACGAGTCTGGTGCTTATCTGGTTGTGTCTGTGTATAGGACACCGAACTGGTCATCATATCCTGCCCGCAGACAAAGCACACCCATCCGAAAACACCACTTAAACAGAGAGGACACCTGGAAACAGAAGCTTCAGACCGGGTCAGCTGGCGCTCCACCATAAAGCCCGAGGCAAACAAGTAGAGCACGGGAGAGATGCCTGGTGGGAAGAACGGAGGCACCGCAGACGGCGAAGAGTTCTGTCGGCTCCAAAAGATACTCATGACCGAGATTTTCCACCTGCAGCAACTGCAACAGAGTCTGCCGCTCGAGGATCGGGCTCTTCAGCCACAGCAGGCGCTGCAACCACAACTGACGTGATCTACGGCGCAACATTTATTGTCTCTTCGAGACAGACGGATGCCAGCAGGACAGGACATGGTCCACCTCTCAGCTCCACTAAAATAAAGACTACACTACAGTGCACACTCTCAAGACTGGGGAGCCTGTTGGCGGCTGAGAGTGTCGATGTCTGTTATACTACAAGAGAAACTCTACATGTTCAGGTCTGCAGAAGCTCTAAGAGGGGACCACTCGTTTCATTTTGATACCCAACCTACAGGTGTGGTTGCGTTCAAGAAGAAGAAGAAGAAGAAGAAGAAGAAGCACAAAAACTTGTTAAAGTGGAACCTGGATCTGATCGCAAATTTAAGCATGTTTCATTTGCTTCCTCTTCCCGCTGTAAAAGTAACATGGCGTAAATAAATGAATGACGCCAGAAAAGCACCGGAGAGAGCGCTGACCTTCGACAAGGTCGAACGAATCCAAGATCTGTCCTTCGATTTGGAACCGTGCCACGGATTGGCACCAGACCTAACCCTTTTGTCCTTTCATTCACGTTTCGACAACTGATTTCAACGTCCATCTTGCGCCCCAAGTTGAGAAGATAAGTGATTGCTCGTTCTTCGTTTTCCTTGTCCTGGATGTTGTTTCTCTTGCCTGAAGAAGACCAAAGAGGTCAAAACGCGTCGTGTTTTGTCTTGTGATTTGTTTGTCTTCTTTTGTCTGGCGGAATTATTATACTTTATATTTAAAATGTGTTTCAGTTTCTGCCTGCAGTCAACTCACTTTGATACTAATTTTTCGCACCTTGCCAAGAGACGAACAACAGACATACCGACGGCCTTGACTTGCATGTCGTTCTTTGAAGTCAGCCATCGTGAATCACTATTACAGAGAAGACCTGTTTGTTGCCATCATGGCTTGAAGGAGCTGCTGTTCCACTGATTAATGTGAGAAGCAGATCATCTCTTGTTAGCTCAGTCTCACACTTCTGTATGAGATTTCTATGTAAGTTCCCTGTAAGTTATTTCTATCACTAAAATCAACAGATAAGGACGAAACAGAGAGAAAAAAATCCTTTACCGTCTTACGTGTGTATTTCGTTTTGGCATATTAATCATTAATGTCTGAGATGCCTTTTTTTTTTTTTTGAAGTCAGTCTCACTCGAGGTGTCACATGATAATGATCTTGTCAGTCCTCTTATTGACGGGAGCAATCAGAGTATTGACTTTCAGCAGACGGTATTGATTACGCTGTTTAAACGGCTTATCAGAAACTTCTTTCTATTAATGGAGAAGGGAAAGTCCTAAATTTGGGACAGAAAAATCAACTCCTTGAAGTCTTCCCTTAGTCTGCATAATTGGTGAGTGTGTGGGAAGGGGGTGGGGTGAGGGGAGGATGCCTTTGATCTAATCACCATACAAAGCAGGGCCTGTAATTCACGGTCTGGTGGGCTCAGTGGTAACACACCGAGTTCCCCAGTTAGATGTTGCGAGTTCAGATCCTGACAACGACTCATAAGAACATTGCTTTCATGCTGTCCCTCTTTGTGTGTGTGTGTGTGTGTGTGTGTGTGTGTGTGTGTGTGTGTGTGTGTGTGTGTGTGTGTGTGTGTGTGTCTGTCTGTCTGTCTGTCTGTCTGTCTGTCTCTTTGTCTGTCTGTGTCTGTGTATGTAATATAGGTTTGCGTCCGATGCCACCACTACCACTCCATCACCGCCGCCCCACCCTGGCCCCGACGCCCGTCCCTCCCTACTCCTCATCCCTCTCCCCCATTCTACCTACTTTCCCGCGATCATTCCTTAGGTGGACGAGGATGCAAAACCTGACAGTCAGCATCACTAAATGGTCGAAGAGCATGCACAGGAAAGCGGCCTGTTAGTCAAGTGTGAACTGGTTTCAATGCAGTATATGGCAACTAAGCACTAGACTAACAAACGTAATAGTTCTGCTCCTTTGCTGAGGACATTCTGGGAGACTTATGTATGTTACTCAAGGTGTGTGTGTGTGTGTGTGTGTGTGTGTGTGTGTGTGTGTGTGTGTGTGTGTGTGTGTGTGTGTGTGTGTGTGTGTGTGTGTGTGTGTGTGTGTGTGTGTGTGTGTGTGTGTTTCTTTCAAGGTTTCTATCTGAGAGCCAATGTGCTGTGTGAAAATAGCGTATCTTCATCTGCTGTGACAAACCCATTCTGTCTTAATGTTTGTCTGTTTAATTGTCAGTGTGTCTGCCTGTTTGTCCTCTTACCTGTCCTTGCTCGTGCTATTCCTTTATCCTTACTGATCTCTCTTTCCGCCTCTACCTATTCTTTCACGTTTTGTTTGAAAGCATAATTACACTACATACAAATAATTTGTCTAAAAAAGAACAATGCTGTGTTATGCCATCAAGTAATCATGCTTCAAATACATATATGATGCTGAGGCTATACCTTTCTTTTTGTTTGCTTATATACTTATTTGTCTATGTATCTATGCTTAGCTTGCCTTATACCTAATTTCTGATTCTTAATGTTGTTGCATGTTTCTGTCTTTATAATAACAAATAAAAGAAAAAAAAATCAGTTAAAAAAAGGTGTGAACAGGTTTTGTGACTATACCAACTTTTTTTTTTAACCATTACTGGTGTGATGCCCCAGAATACACCCCCCCCCCCCACCCCTACCCCCACCCCCACCCCCAAGTCAGCTCTCTGGGGTCATTCCAGTGTAGGCCTGAACTAGTGTGTTGACACTGCGTTAGAAACCACAATGTTGTTGTTGCTGTTGTTGTTCATCCGTCGAATCGACGAGAACCACTTCAGTAATCTTGTGGTTGAGGGGGTGAGATGATTTGTGTATGAGCAGATGGCTGATCAAGTCGATGCGTGCACGGAATGTACGGTGACAGCTTGGACAGGCAATGTAGTATATAAACGGGAACGAACAGGGTTGTTTTTTTTTTGGGGGAGCAGCTCCAAGCATACTCTAGTCCTGGTCTCAAACGCTCACCATGGTGAAAGCCTAGACTAGTGTCTTTTGGAGTGTTATTAAGAGCCAGTGGGGGGGGTTAACGCGCATAAGCACGAGTGGAGTGTATTTACCACGATCCCAAAATAACCCCACGGGTATTTTCTCTGGGGCAGTACCAATGGCCTCGAAATGACTCCCTTTGATTATGAGTGTATTCGGCACCGGCCCAAAATAGGTCCAAGGGTATTTATATTATAGCAGTACCGGTGGTCCTAAAATGCCTCCTCCAATCATGAGCATATTTAACACCGGCCCAAAATAATTCCATGGACATTCATTTTTTAACAGTGCCAGTGGTCCTAAAATACCTCTTCGAACCATAAGTGTATTTAACACCGACCCAAAATAATGGGAGCAGCAGCAGCATCGTTGGCCCCGAAATAACTCCCTTTGAGACATTCTGTTTCCTTTGGGAACATGGAATAGAGTCATTCAGGATCTGTTTCGAAATTTCTCCTTTAGCACGTCTTTGTTCTTTCATATAACAGGTGTACGTGTGAGAATGTGGTTTGAAGGGTGAGTTATTGTGGGTTGGCCCAGGAAGACTCCATCAATGTTTTCAGCACCGGCTTCACTAGTCTGGCGGTAGAGTCTTCTCGCCCTCTGGGTAGACCCCATCCCTCCAGCCACCTCATCAAGATATAAAAGATGCATCTTAAAAAAAACCCACAATCTGACGCCTAAAACATTTATGGAATCGTTCTCCGTGCCCCAATGCATCGCTTTCGTCCTCAAGTAAGATGTATTTCTGTAAAGAATGGAGATTATGATGACGTCATTCAGGGCCTTTCTGGGGGACTAGCTTCGCCCGTGCTGTGACCACCCGATCTCCAATCCAACATATTAGATCCTGGAAACATGGAAAGGGGGGGGGGGGGGGGGGGGGGGCAGAAAGATTCCCTGATGCCTAAACTCTACCAGCCAATCATCCCCGACCTGGGAAAGCACAATTTGAAAAGACAGTGATGACCTTGACCGTGCAAATATCGTTGGGATCGTTCAAGGAAAGCCTCCAGATCACTCCTTCCAAGTCCACTCACTTCCACACCCACCCTTCTCCAACCATCCCCCACTTCCACCTCGTCTCCTGAAAAAAAAACTACATGTATCTCTGGTTTATAAGCCAAATAAATCTAATAATGCAGATAGACTCTTTCTGAGCCAGCTGAAAGAGAAATGTTTCGAAGCCCCGTGTTTCATATTAAAACAAAAGTGAATTTAATGTTATTGAAGAATACATATTTCTGAAGAAATATACAACATTATGCTATAATTATTGATGGAATCGTTCTCGAATGGACCCAAACAGTCTCCCTTGAATTCCATCTTTCTAGTTTCCACCTATGTCTTGGGGGGGGGGGGGGGGGGGGGGGGGGGGGGCAGGGAAACGAGGTCATAAATGGAAGTGGGCTTCGACCCTAAAAGACTCCGTAAAGCCCAGTCTCTCCAGCCTCTCTGGAAATGGCACATCTCTCAGGAAAAAAGGGGAATTCTTTTTAATCTGTCCCAACTACTGTACCGCCTCAGTGGCAGTGCACCCACGCCGCTCATTCCAACACCGCATCCACAGCCACAACCCGGTCCGGTCCTGCAGCAGCCCCGAAACCGGCAATCCACAGGGAGCAGTCAATGTCAAGTCGGTGAGATGCAACCTAACGGAAGAGACATTGCACTGCTGCCGAGTCACTTCGGTGGTGTTCTGTGGTGCCTGTTCTGATCCAATATATGCAGAACAACACCTACTAGTCTCCTTACTGACGACACTCATCGCTTAGTCGCGGAGCCGCCGCCGTGTGAGCTCTCTCTCTCTCTCTCTGGAGGATGCCGCCAAGTCCGTCTAACGACAGCCC
>JADBJO010002650.1:177500-182500 GCA_016801955.1 Conus betulinus
GCACTGAGTAACCTTGCAACTATGCACGCATTCAAACCCACAGAACGTGCGTGTTTATTGTTCCTCCTGACAGAAACTGTATGGCTTTTATCGCTATCCCTGCGCCTTTTTTCTGTGTAAATATCAGTGGGTGGGGGGTTACTTTGAAATAAAAATTGAAGACACAAAAGTCAAACAAACAAAGCGAAATGTTTCTCTCTCTCTCTACTATATATATATAATTATAAACAAAGCTTGCTCTTATGTCTTAGATTGTAAAAATATGGGGGTGATAAGCCTTCATATCTGCAGTGGCAGTTAATTCTACCTAACCGACAGTATGTGGTTGAGTGGTGGATGGGGAATAATAAATGCTTCTCAAAATGAACCTTCAGCAAGCTTATAATGTCGTAAGTGGGAGACAGTCTCCAATGGGGAGGAAACTCACTAACATATAACTTCTGGTGGGGGGAGGAAACTCACTAACATATAACTTCTGGTGAGGAGGAAACACACCAACATATAATTTCTTAAGGACAAGGTTCCTGCAGACATATGTCTACATATTTGTGGCAACTGCTGTCATCTGGCAGTGGTAGGTAGGTTTCAATGGGGGTCGTCGTATTCGTCTCCCAGAGCTGGTGTTGGCTCAATTCTGGTCGTTATCCTCTTGAATGCTGGTTCAAGTTTGGTGAAGTTGGTCTTGAACGTTAGTTCACTTTTAAGTTGTTGTTGATCGACCGACGATGGGCGTCGGTGTGTGTTGCCTGCTGTCCCCCAAACATCATCAGGCTGTCTTCAGGGCCACCGGGCGGCCTTCTTCATGCTCGGGTGGCGATGGTCCTGTGCCGCGTGAGGCCGCCTCAAGGAGGAAGCAGGACGAAAGTCGCTGGAGCGCTGCACGAGCCCCTAAACTTGGCGGGGCGCTCGCTGACTGCGGCCGAGAGGGCAATTTTTCAGCCCAACCCCCTAAGGAGTGCCCCCGTGTCTGCCACCCCTCAAAACAGCACGGTTATTCTCCAGGCCACGGTAGTCGCAGTCAGGCAGCGCTCCTTCGCCGAAGCAAAAAGAAAATCATGAAAGAGCAACACAAGCTACATTTTCTTGTGAAAAGTAGAAAAATATATAAAGATAAAATCGTAAGACACAAGTGCTGAGGGCCAGTTCTTGGAATGAATCCGCAAGGGACTAAATTACAGTAAACTAATAAATTCCAAGAATAAGTACCGAGCACCATTCCAGCAAGTTACAGAGCAAACCAACCAAAGGTGCCACCTAAGAAGCAAAAGAAAATCATGAAAGAGCAACACAAGCTACATTTTCTTGTGAAAAGTAGAAAATATATAAAGATAAAATCTTAAGACGCAAGTGCTGAGAGCCAGTTCTTGGAATGAATCCGCAAGGGACTAAATTACAGTAAACTAATAAATTCCAAGAATAAGTACCGAGCACCATTCCAGCAATTTACAGAGCAGCTTGGTATTGCAATGACTGCAAGAAATATTGAATTATAAACAAAGCTTGCTCTCTCTCTCTCTCTCTCTCTCTCTCTCTCTCTCTCTCTCTCTCTCTCTCTCTCTCTCTATATATATATATATATATATATATATATATAATATATATATATATATATGCTGAACAATTAAGTAGTGGGGGAAAACAAGTGCAGGTTAACAATTCTTCCATCATTATAATAATGACTTGGCAAAGATTTTGAAATTGAGAGGAAAAAAAAAAATTGAAGATGAAGTAAATTGGAAAATGTATATCATGAATATTAAAACCCTTCACTAGCTGCATGAGGAAACTATCACAATCCCTCTCGAAGACAGATCTATATGTATCGCCTGCTCCGAGGCCTTTCGTCCGCTGGATCGGACTCAACAGGAGACACGGCTGATTGTGTCTGTGCTCTTGGCGTCAGATAGAGACACACCACAGTCCATAATTCTGTGGTGTTCCGACCGCTAAGGGTTCGAAAAAGAATCCAACAGCACCCCCAAAGCAGCATATATATATATATATATATATATATATATATATATATTATATATATAGTTCTAAAAAGTCTCTACAAATTGTTTCGAGCTTGTCTGCTCTCATCAGGATAATGTTTGGGTCGCCTGCCGCCGATGTTATATAGCTTGTAGGCCCCTGCTTGCACGTGCGGATTGGCTGCACGTGTTTTCTGTGTTTCAGGTAAATGTTCAGGGTGCGTTTTTTCGACAACGATTTCCATTTGTGCCTGCAGTTGTTTACTATTTCAGTTTTGGTATTTAGAGTTGCTAAGTGTGGTTTTACATAGTATTAACCATTTTTCAGTTACGCATAGGTTGCATCTTTTTGAAATATTATTGTATGGTGATGCTCATTTTATGATTTTCCAAGATATATTGTTGTTGTTTTTTTGTCTTTAAGTCTCCAAATGTGTTTGCTCAGTTCTGTTGGTTTTTGTATTTTTCTTTATGAAATGACTGTTTATGGTTTGCATATCTGGTTTTGAAGTGTCCGTAATCCCTATATATGTTTCTTTTTCATGTTCTGATGTCATAGTGGCTTACAGCAAATTTGTAGAGACTTTCTTAGAACCTCTTTTAATCACCTGGTTTTAATAGATGTTGCTCCCCAAGGGGTCGAGCTCTTTTAAAACACTATCAGGCGTTTTAGTAATATTTGTTATATATATATATATATATATATATTATATATATATATATATATCCAAAAGAAAAAAGACACAAGGACAACAAGCTGTCGTGGTTGTAAATGAAATTTTCGGCTTTATTTGCCTTCGTCAGCACATGACATCCTCCCTGAGTGCCAGCAGGTAAGGTAGTGAGGGAAGAGACGTAAATATTTCAATATGACGTAATATAAAACAAATTACGTACTAGAATGATACGTAACTCGACAGACGTGTCACAGGTATTAATCTGATGAATGAAAGCTGTGTGTGTGTGTGTGTGTGTGTGTGTGTGTGTATTTGTGCGTGCGCGCATGCGAGGACGAGTGCGTGTGTGTGTGTGTGTGTGTGTGTGTGTGTGTGTGTGTAGTCTTCAATTTAATGTCTATTCACGTTATGTGGTCTAGACACACAAAATAGAAGAACGCAGCAGCACTTAAAAATATACCAAGTAGCATCCAATAAAGATACAGCATCTGCGTCTCTTTACAGGTATGTGTAAAATCGGACCCCGAGTCAATGCCATTGTCACATATTATTGAGGACTTACGTAAAATTTCATCCAGGGAAGATTCAGCTAAAGCAAGTAAAGTCTTAAAAAAAAAAAAAAAAAAAAAAAAAAAAAAAAAAAAAAAAAACGGTTTAACATCTTAGTACTTTTAGTACTTTGTGCATATTTGATATCTTTTTCGCCACAGCTTTATTTTAGTCATTTGTAAATTTTCTTTTAAAACATTAAGTTTAATTCTGTGGATCAAAGAGGTCATTGACCTTACATGAAGTGTGTGTGTGTGTGTGTGCGTGCGTGCGTGCGTGCGTGCGTGTGTGTGTGTGTGTGTGTGTGCGTGTGTGTGTTGTGGAGAGAGAGAGAGAGAGAGAGAGAGACAGAGACAGAGAGACAGTGAGATTGTTTTGTTAAATCATCCTCATAACTTTATAATATGTGTCAGTTTTCAGGATAGCCCCCCCCCCCCCCCCCCCCCCCCCCACCCCCCCCTCACAATACCCCACTCCCTACACACAAGGGAAAAAAAATAAAAAAAAAAAAAAAAGGGGGGGGGGGGGGGGGGGGGGGGGGGGTTATAAATACGTCGTTCAGGTCATCCAGGACGGAGAAGCAATCAGGCTCCGCTACAAAATGATGGTGAAGCATACTGTTACAGGAGAAGTAATCAGGCTTCGAGACAAAATGATGGCCAAATAATGTTACAGAAGTATTCGGCCTCCACAACAAAATGACGGTGAAAACATTTTGTTTCAGAGAAGTATTCAGACTCTGCTGCAAAATGACGGAGAAAACATGTTGTTACAGGAGAAGTATCCACGATCCACAACAAATGATGGCGAAAACGTGTTCTTACATGAGAAGTATCAGGGCTCCACCACAAATGATGGAGAAAACATGTTGTTACAGGAGGAGTGTTCAGAATCCACAGCAAATGATGGCAAAAACATGTTGCTACAGTAGTATCCAGGTTTCACAACAACATGATGGTGAAGACATGTTAATAAAGGAAAATTATTCAGGTTCCACGACAAAATGATGGCGACGATAACTCTTGTTCCCACAAAGAACTGTAGGTGTTTGCACACCCACTCTCGACAGAGAAAGTTACTCACCGATTTTCCTGATTGAGAAGTACGGGTGTGTTTGTACACCCACATCATTCAGACATAAACTATCACGATGAGTCCTATATTAGAAAGCACGAAGAACACCTAGATGGTAAAGAACCTGTTGTCCCCCCCCCCACCCCCCCCCCCCCCACCCCCCATCCAATTCAGAAAAGATGAATGTAATCAAAGAATGAAAAAAAGTCAGAAAGAGAGAAGGAGGGAAAGGGGGGTGGGGGGGGGACCGGGGGGGGGGGGGGGTGAGGGATCACACAACGCTCTCAACATTATTTGAAAAGTGGGTTGCAGTACACCTACCAACAGCCTACATGAGAATTGAGAGCATGCATGTTTATAGTGGGCCCAGACTGAGGAAATATGGTGTGTACACCAACACGGATATTGTGTGAACCAGCCGCCGTGGCGAAGTGGTGAGCGTCGCGGACTCCCGGCTGGGAGATCGTGGGTTCGATTTCCATCAGAGTCATGTGGGATTTTGTCAGCCCCGACCGGCTGCTACCCAGAGTTGACTTTGTTACGGGCTCAGTTGGGAAGACTGGGACCACACAGTCGAGTTCCATCCACTTAATGGATGCGTCTCTGAGAATGTTGCTCAAATTTCCTGACCAACACTGCAGGTGTCTGTATCTCCCGGGCCTGGTTGACGTCGGGATATATATTATGAAAGGAAGCGTTGAATACAGCCCTGTCATGCAGTCTCAGA
>JADBJO010002650.1:195000-205000 GCA_016801955.1 Conus betulinus
CAAAATAATGATTGCTGAGCTTCTTCTCTCGTTCTTCTTCTTGTTCTTGTTCTTGTTCTTTTTCTTCGGCTTTCATGATCATTTTCTGTCATTAACATCACTTCTCACATTCCGAAGGTTCGTCATACCTTTCGTCCTCACCCTCCTCTCTTTCATCTCACTCATTTTTCCCGTTTTGCTCCCTCCCCCCCCCCCCCCCCCCCCCCCCCCAATTTCCTTCCAACTCCTTCCCATCCCTCTCCATCCCCCCTCTCCTCCATGTATACAACTGGTCATAAGTCGTCTCACGTTCCAGCTCCAGTACCAGTGCTCACTCTTAGGATACCGTTATACATCAGACCGTCTTAGGGTCACTTCCCAGAGCAGACACTGCACTGCTGACGTACTTATTCAGCTGTGCTGAATGTGGCAGGTGCCAGGCACTGGCGTCGAAATGCACTATTGACAACAACCTCGCATGTCAGTGACGAAGCCAAGTTTAGAGAGATGGGAATAGAGTCGAAGAGCTGGGGGGAGAAATCGGAATTGAAATGGTCCGTAATGCCTGAACTGTTTTTTTTTTTTTGTTTTGTTTTGTTTTGTTTTTGTTTTTTTTTTTTTCCTTTCGCTGTGCGTCATTATAAACCATATTTTCATCATCCATGATGTTCAAAATAATTTGTTTCAAAGTGAGGTGACTGCAGGCAGAAACTGATACACATTTTTAAAGAAAATTTATAAATTATCCTCCAGACAATAGGGTCAAACACGTTTACAAGACAAAACACGACGCGTTTCGACCTCTTTAATCTTCTTCAGGCAAGATAAACAACATTCAGGACAAGGACAACAAAGAACGAGCGATCACTTATCTTCTCAAATTTAGCGTAAGATGGACGTTGAATCATAATAGTTTGTGCTTGCTTTGACTTCAAATGTAATCATTAACATCCATGCAATTTATCAAAATATGCTGTACCGTCCAACACCGTCATTAAATTTGCTGGATAGAGCTTAAAAAAAAAACCTGTGTGGTCTTGTCTAGAATTACGTTCATCACTAGCATCACAGAATCTGTCAACACTGACATAAACTCGAACCCACAATCTGTGTGGCTTGGAGGGGGGTAAAGGGGGGGGGGGAGGATGGTTGTAAGGGGCGGGGGTGGGTGGGGGTGGGGTTTGGGGGGCGAGGTGATGGCGATAGACCGTAAGTGGCCACTGTGACAAGCTACTAATTTTGTAAACAGCCACCATCTTCCTGACAACTTCCTGATGATCGATGAGTATAGCGACGATGGTACCATAAAGATCCATTTTTAGTCTGCTGGAAGAAAAAAAAAATGACAGAGTGGTTTTCTCTGTGTTCGTCATGTAAAGTAGCTGCTAGGATGCCCTGTAAAAAAAATTGACTACGAATACAATTATTTTACAGCTTCTCAAACAACAAAGAAGTGTAGATATAAGCTTATACCCCCCCCTCTCTCTCTCTCTCTCTCTCTCTCTCTCTCTCTCTCTCTCTCTCTCTCTCTCTCTCTGTACATATATAAATATACATAATTATAAGTATGCACACACACACACACACACACACACACACACACACACACACACACACACACGTATATTATTAGTAGGCGCAGATGTAGAGTAAACAATTTCATTTATTCATGTATTTGTCCATTTATTGACCTGTCTCTCTGCCTATTTGCTGTCATAGTTAAAGGGTGAACACTGCTTCAACCACTTTCGTTCATACACAACAACAAAAAAAATCACATAAACATGCGCGCGGTTTATGGTATGAACACGCGCTCTTCTTCACATGCTTCTTGACATTCCGGCGCCGCACTAGCTCAGTTGGTAGAACTCCGGACTCGTGATCCTGACTATCCTAAGCTGCGGTTCAAATCTCCATTTGATCGTTTCAGTGGAGTAGGGCTTCTCACTTGAGTTAGCATTCGTTTTGACTCTGTTTCCCCTCCAAAAAAAAAATTCCTTCGAATGAGACTATAAAGCGAGTTTCCGTGTGTGAACGCATGCATTACATCTCGCACAATC
The DNA here is from genome assembly GCA_016801955.1 of Conus betulinus. NCBI lineage: Eukaryota > Metazoa > Mollusca > Gastropoda > Neogastropoda > Conidae > Conus > Conus betulinus. The sequence continues at coordinate 197,040 of JADBJO010002650.1, forward strand.
GTAACAACCCATCACCAGCTTTAGGAAGGCAAAGCCAGTCTTGGCCATTGCAGGCACTGAAAGAATGAAAGAATGAACGAAAAAGCGGGGTGTCTGATATTCGACTGAATGTCATGAGAAACGACAGGATGCAGCCCCTAGCAGGCAGCTCTTCAGTCGGCTCTACCCAGGTAGGCAGCCCGTTATGTAAACGAGAGCGTGGGTTGTAAAGCGCTTCCATCTTGGTTTCTAATCGAGGATAGGCGCTATATGAGTACTCTTGATGATAAAATTAATAGCAATAACAATAACGCTGATGATGAGGGGGAGGAGGATAACGATGATGATGATGATGATAATGATGACAATGATAACAATAATGAGAATGATATGTTAATGATAAAAATAATGCTAATAATAATGATAATGATGATGATAATAATGCTAATAATGATGATAATAATCATAAAAGTGAAAATGCTAATAATAATGATAATAATAATAACTACAACAACAATAATAACACAATGATGATGATGATGATGATCATTACTATTATTATTATTATTATAACAACAACAACAACATGCAAAACGCATGCTTTTTAGGTGGGCTCTTCCTGGTGCACTCTTTTTGACTGCTCCATCCCTTCACTCTCCCTCCTTCCCCAGCGGACTGTGTGTGTCACAACCGTTAGCTCTTTTTACACTTCCACAGGCCTATAATAATCAACTTAGCTTTTTTGTACTCCAATTCTTATAGAACAGGGAGTACTTTACAATGAGAACGAAGAAATACTGTCCGTGCGTCTTGTCTGTGTGTCTGTCCGTGGTCAAAATGTGTTCCACTCGCTCCAGACAAAACTTCTGGGCCGATCTTTCTGAAAATGTGTAGGTATGTTCATTATGGATCATGGATGATGCCTGATGTTTTATTTTACCAGAATAGCCCGTTACTAACGGCTATAACGGCCCAAAACGGTTTTTCTTCTTCTTATGGAATACCTCAGAAAAGTACTTGTATTCAAGATAAACTGGGAGTACGTTTATATGCTTTGCATCTTGTTTCTTGACTGACGTGAACAGATTTTCATATGTTACGGTGTTGTGTTTTATCATCAGATGTTTAGTGCCTCACGGGAGAGCATTTTTTTTCAATGGCTTGGATTTTTTTTTTTTTTTTTTTTTTTCGGATTTTCTGAAATTCGGCCACCCTGACGATGTGAACAGATGAAGAACCGTCACATTCGATATTCTACGCCGTCGTGACGGGTTGTCGTGACGGGTTAGTTTTGGATAAAAAAGAATTATCTTGGTCTTAGAAAAGCGCCGTAAGTCTCATCACAGAGATCTGCAACAGGGTAAGGTAAGGTAAGGTAAGGTAAGGTAAGGTAAGTAAGGTAAGGTAAGGTAAGGTAAGGTAAGGTAAAGGCAATGTTGCTTATAGCCCAGCCGACCGCAAAGGGCCATATCGAAGCTGTCACCGCGTTGAAGTCAACACGCAAGTCATTAAAACATTCACACAACCTTTTGAAATACACTTTCTAAAAACACACTGGAAATTTTCTTTTTAAAAAAATATTTCATTTGTAAGATCTTAGATCAGCTGGAAAATGTTGATCTCTTTCAGAAATTCAAAGATCACATCAGATGAGACATCTCTGAACAAGGTTCTCATGGGGTGGTCGGAAAGAAGCAGGATTCCACTTCTTTTTCATTACAGATAAACTTATAATTGCGTGAAGTCTGCTTTCTTTTGGTGGTGGTAGGTTTTTTTTTTCTGCTTTTTTTTTTCCAACTGTTTAGCAGTGGTTGCGTGAAAAAGATGATAAACAGACTTCTTCATGTCATATATTAGAAATAATTAAACTCCGTCTATTTTTTTTCTTTTTTTTTTTTTTGGCGGACGAAAAAACGTTAGTGTGTTTTAGGGGTTTTGATGTTGTTTTTTTTTCTTAAATGGGGGAACGGAGGTGTGTGTGTGTGTGTGTGTGTGGGGGGGGGGGGGGGGGGGGGGGGGGGGGGGGGGGGGGGAGGGGGGCGACAAACATCAGTCTTTGCCAACCCTCCCCCCCCCCCCCCTTTATTCTCTTTATTTCCATAATTAAAGGAAGCTCTAGGTCATGCCTCTTCTACTATCATAGTGAAAGGATCATAGCTTGAGCCATCTTCCTTAAAGAAAAAAAAAATTGGGGAAAAAAAAAACAGTGTTATTTGCAGAATTTTCAGTTTTAAAAACAAAGTATTTTTACCAACCTACGCCAATTTTCCACACTGGTCTTCTCTGCGCTCTTCGTCTTCACCTTCATGATCTTGGTCTTGTTGGGGTGAATCTTGAGTCCCACACTGCTGGCTATTAGGTCCACTCTTGATGTTTTTTTCCTGGATGTCTTTCTGGGCGTGCGACAGCAGTGCAATATCGTCGGCGAAGTCGCAGTCTTCAAGCCTGGTTGTCAGTCCCCATACGAGCCCTCTCGCCCTATATCGCTGGTGGCCTTCCTCATCACCCAGTCAATGATGACAAGGAAAATTGTCGGCGAGATCACGCAGCCTTGCCTGACCCCGGTCTGCACGTGGAACCACTCGCTCTGCTGTCCATCATGTCGCACACTGCACTGGTTGTCTGCGTACATGTCCTGTAGGATGTTGATGACTTTAAGAGGAAATCCGCAGGCTTCCAAGATCTTCCACAGCGAAGGATGATGGATGCTATCGAAAGCCTTTTGAAAATCGATACAGTTGATGTACAGTGATGAATTCCGTTCGATGGACTGTTCCACAATTGTTCGTAAAACAAAGATCTGGTCTGTGCAACTTCTCCCGCTTCTGAACCTTGCCTGTTCTTTTCGTAGGGTTCTCTCAATGGCTTGCCTCATGCGCTGTAGAAGGACACGGGCAGATCTTCCCTGGGATGGCAGCTACATCTCGGCCGACAGCAACATCGAGAAGGAGATTTCAACCAGGATAGGACTCGCAGACCGGGCATTCATCGGGTTGAAAAACATCTGGAAGTCAACTGTCCTGCAAACCAAAACCAAGTTCAGGATCTACAGGTCCAACGTACGCTCAGTACTCCTATACGCCTCAGAGACATGAAGAACTAACAAGAAGATTGAGAGTAGGCTCAGAGGCTTCGAAGGAAGGTGTCTTCGCCGAATCCTGAAACTTCAGTGGCAGCAGCGTGTCACCAACAGGGAAGTGTCAAGGCGCACCAGCATAAACAACATTGTGGCCGAGGTGAAGCAGCGGCGGTGGGAGGTGGTTGGGACACATCCTTCGAATGGGCAAGACCAGACTCCCTCATACTGCGCTGAGATGGGCACCACCGGGGAAGAGGAAGCGAGGCAGACCACTCGGCACCTGGAGGAGGACAGTGGAGGAGGAGATGAGAGAGGCAGGCAAGACCTGGAATGAACTGAGCTGGCTTGCCCAGGACAGAGAGGGCTGGAGGGAGCTTGCTGGCGTCTTATGTCTGGGTTGCGGGATGAAGAGGATTAAGTAAGTAAGTAAGTAAGTACGCCAGTTTTCTTACTTTGTTTTTCACCCCAATTCTAAGATTTTCACGAGTGTGTAAGTAGTAGTAGTAGTATGATGATTTATCTCATTCTGACATCGTAGAAGGTTTCCTGTTTAGGGGTTACAGCGTATTGAAAAGTACGAGCGCCTGGGGCGTGGGCTGGGGATGGGAGGGAGGGGGGAGTGGAGTGGTGGGGGGTGGGAGGTTGGGGGGGGGGGGGGGGGGGGTTCAGGGGCTCCCTGTGCCATTTTCTGGTCGCACGCGTCTCATTCATGACCATAAGATCACCCTCATAGAGATCAAAAAAAAAAAAAATCTAATATCGTCATCACTCCTATCAGCCCCCGCGCCCCTCTCCCCGTGGAAAATGTCTCTGTCCTGGATGTCTCCAACGTCACATTTCCTGTCGACCAATCAGTACGCATGTTCTCGGAAGAACTTTCTACCACACAGACATTGTTTCAACTGTCGGCAGGTGGCGCTCTGACAGCGCATGCTCAGTGGGCGGCCAGGTGACGGTGACGTGCTGATAAATGTAGCCTGGTTGATCTGCCTTTTCTGGCGGCGCTTCGCCGAGTTTGACGTTGGACCAATGACGACCGAAAGGAGCCTCGCTGCATGGGAAGGGGTTAAAGGGGTGGGCGAAAGATGGGGTGGTGGGCAGGGGAGGGGAGGGGGGGGGGGGTGGAGGGAGCGCAATTGGGGGGGGGTACGCCGTCTTATTTCGATGGCACAAGTGTTACATTGTCTTTTTCGTTCAAATTTATTCTCTCTTTATGTTTCATCATACATGTTGCTGAATGTGTTTTGTTTTGTTTTGTTTTGTTTTGTTTGCTGTTTTTATTTGTTGTTGTTTGTTTGTTTTGTTGTTGTTTGTTTCGTTGTTTCAAAAGAACACAATGAAATTAAGAAAAGAGAAGGACAAAAAAATCAATAGAAAGGAGATGCAAGTAAAAAGTAGCAAGGGCTCTCTCTCTCTCTCTCTCTCTCTCTCTCTCTCTCTCTCTCTCTCTTTCGTGACTTCAAAGATTTTTAAAATAAATAAATAGATAATAGGCTCAGATCACATACTGACCATGATCTTGTTGCACATTTATGTTCAGGTTCCTTACTCTGCATCCACTTCGCCAATAATTAGTTGTCTTTATTTTGATATACAGGATTTACTTGACTCATGATAATTGCGTTAAAATATACAGCAAAAGCAACAACAAAATAATTTCTAAGCATTTTTTTAAAAATTCTCTTCTATTGTAGGCTAAATACCATGTGCGCACGCGTACGCACGCAAACACACACACACACACACACACACACACACACACACACACACACACACACACACACACACACACACACACACACACACACACACACACACACACACGCTCGCGCTCGCACGCGCGCACACACACACACACACACACACACACACACACACACACACACGCTCGCGCGCGCGCGCGCGCGCGCGCACACACACACACACACACACACACACACGCACGCACGCACGCACGCATGCACGCACACCACATCCTAACCCAAATCCCCGATCCCTTTTCTCCCCACCAAACCTGCAAAATAAGAACAAGGAGAAGATGCAGAGCATATAAAAACCTACTCCTAGTTTATCTTGAATACGCGTGAGATATTCCATAAAGAGGAAAACCCGTTTTGGGCCGTTATAGCCGTTAGTAACGGCTATTCCGGTAAACATCGGACATCATCCGTGACCTATGATGAACATACCTACAAATTTTCAGAAAGATCGTTCGAGTACTTTCTGAGATTCTATAAAGAAGTAAGACGGTTATGGGCCGTTATAGCCGTTAGTAACGGTTATGACGGTACAACAACACACTGGGCATGATCCGCGACCCAAAATGAACATAGCTACATATTTTCAGAAAGATCGGACAAGTACTTTCTGAGATATTCCATAAAGAAGAAAAACCGTTTACAGGCCGTTTCAAATGTTAGTAACGGCTATAACGGGGTAGACTAAACATCGGGCATGATCCGTGACCCATAATGAACATACCTGCTAATTTTCACAAAGATCGGCCAAGTAATTTCTCAGATATTTCATATAGAAAAAAAAAAAGTTACAGGCCGTTAGAGCCGTTGGTAAAGTATATAACAGTAATCTAAAACATCTGGCATTATTTGTGACCCACAATGAACATACCTACAAATTTTCAGAAAGATCGGCCAAGTACTTTCTGAGATATTCTATAAAGAAGAAAAACAGTTACAGGCTGTTACAGCCGTTAGTAACGGTTATAAAGGGTTAAACTAAAACATCAGACATCATCCGTGTAATGAAGATACCTGCTAATTTTCACAAAGATCGGCCGTGTACTTTCGGAGATATTCCTTAAAGAAGAAAAACCGTTACAAACCGTAGTAATGGCTATAACGGTAAACTAAAACATCGGGCATTATTCGTGACCCATAATGAACATACCTACAAATTTTCAGAAAGATCGGCCTAGTACTTTCTAATATATTCCATAAAGAAGAAAAACAGTTACAGTCTGTTACAGCCATTAGTAGCGGCTATAACAGGGTAAACTAAAACATCGGGCATCATCCGTGACCCATAATGAACATACCTACTAATTTTCACAAAGATCAGCCAAGAACTTTTTGAGATATTCCATAAAGAATGAAAACCGTTACAGGCCGTTACAGCCGTTAGTAACGGCTATAACGGGGGTAAACTAAAACATCAGGCATCATCGTTACCCATAATGAACATACCTGCTAATTTTCAGAAAGATCGGCCAAGTACTTTCTAAGATATTCCATAAAGAATGAAAACCGTTACAGGCCGTTATAGCCGTTAGTAACGGCTATAACGGGGTAAAGTAAAACATCGGGCATCATCTGTGACCCATAATGAACATACCTGCTAATTTTCACAACCGTTACATGCCGTTACAGCCGTTAGTAACGGCTATAATGGGGTAAGCTGAAACATCGGGCATCATCCGTGACCCATAATGAACATATCTGCTAATTTACACAAAGATCGGCCCAGGTACTTTCTAAGATATTCCATAAAGAAGAAAAAACCGTTACATGTTAGTAACGGCTATAACGGTAAACTAAAACATTGGGCATCATCCTTGACCCATAATGAACATACCTACAAATTTTGAGAAAGATCGGCCCAGTAGTTTTGTCTGGAGCGAGTAGAACACATTTTGACCACGGACGGACGGACAGACGGACGGACGGACAGACGGACGGACGGACAGACAGACAGACAGCAATTCTTTCTTCCCATTCTAAAGTATTCCCTGTTCGATAAGAACTGGGGAGTACAAAAAACAAACAAACACACTTGTTCTTGCCCTCATCCAAGAATCTTTCTCATCGACGAAATTGCATTCGTTATTTAATATCGAATACCTTTCTATGAATAAATCGATCTTCTTTCTAGGAGGAACGTGTTGCCAAAGAACAAAGTTTTTTGTTTGCTTTTGTTTCCTTCTTCTTCTCCTTCTCTCTCTCCTTTTTCCTCTTCGTCTCCTGACCTTCTTCTTCTTCTTCTTCTTCTGCTGCTGCTGCTGCTCCTGCTGCTGCTTGTTCTAACTTTCCCATCTTCCGTGTTACACCAGTGACGCACTACTCTAATTCTGCTCTTTACGGCTCCCAGACATAGCTACACCTAGTTTGTCCTACTGCACTATAGAGACTAGTTTGCGTCAAGTCATCATGAGGCAACCCACAAGAGGCGACGCGGCCGAGTTGTTTCGGTAGCGTTCAGTGGTGCCTGATTTGATCCAGTGAATATAGGACATCGTCTACTCAAAGCTCCTTGCTGGCGACAGCTGCAGAGCCAAGTGTGAGTTGGTGCCCCTTCTACATACACTTTTGTTTCTGTTGGCATTTGTTTTGTTGTTCGTTTTGGAATGTGTGTGTGTGTGTGTGTGTGTGTGTGTGTGTGTGTGTGTGTGTGTGTGTGTGTGTGTGTGTGTCTTTGTATGTGTGTGTGTACTCGTGTGTGTGTGTGTGTGTGTGTGTGTGTGTGTGTGTGTGTGTGTGTGTGTGTGTGTGTGTGTGTGTGTGTGTGTGTGTGTGTGTGTGTGTGTGTGTGTGTGTGCCTCTGTGTGTGTGCCTCTGTGTGTGTTGTTGTTGTTGCTCCTGCTGCTGTTGTTTTCTACTGTTGCTGTTGTTTTACCTTTCAAAAAAGACTTGTTTATAAAGTTTTGCCAGGAATAATTTCCTTCATTTCCTTGTTGTCACAGGTTCTTTTACATACCTGTTAGGCCATACAGTACACCGAACCCCGGTATTATCATCCCATCTGAAAGACAGGCGCTAAGAGCCCTCTAGAAGTGCTAAGGAAAATGGAAGCTATTACTTGTTGCTGCTTCAGTTCAATAATTTGTTTATGTACACATCACTGATCAATAAAGACATGCTTAAAAATGAACGGGGAAGAAGTGCCCCGT
>JADBJO010002650.1:210000-217500 GCA_016801955.1 Conus betulinus
TAATAAATCGATTCAACTCTCTCTCTCTCTCTCTCTCTCTCTCTCTCTCTCTCTCTCTCTCTCTCTCTATCTATCTATCTATTACTTCTTTTTACTGACTCATCTAAAGATGAAAGAAGCATTTTGTGCTTATTTCTTTTCATCAAAACTCATATAAAGATGAAAGAAGCATTCTCTCTCTCTCTCTCTCTCTCTCTCTCTCTCTCTCTCTCTTTCTCTCTCCTCCTCTCTCTCTCTCTCTCTCTCTCTCTCTCTCTCTCTCTCTCTCTCTCTCTCTCTCTCTCTCTCTCTCTCTCTCTCTCTCTCTCTCTCCCCCAAGCATCAAGCATACGCAAGCCGGCCAGCTACACCAAACGCTGTGGAACCAGGGAAGTTAGGAAGGAAACTGGGCGGAAAAAAAGCAATAACTGTGATAAAGGAGTGCCACGGGCCCTGACGAGATTAAACCATCACCTACACTAAGCAACGACAGAGGGCGCATTAATCCCGGAGGAGGGGCCACTATTTGTTCTCTGCTTTGTCTCTCGCCTGGTGACACCAACTCTCTCGAGTCGGCTGATCGTCACGACGGTACTGCTCTGTCCACTCTTGTCTTATCAGTTCTTGCGGTTGTGTTGTTTGGTTGGGCTGCTGGGGTTGTCAGGACTGTGACGGTCAGACTGACGTCTGTGGTGTCGGATATGAAGGGTGGTGAGTGTGTGGGGGGGGGGGGGGGGGGGAGGGAGAGGAGAAGATGACGGGAGACGGAGGGAGAGAGGGAGGGAGGGAGGGAAGAGAGAGAGATACAGAGAGAGAGAGAGAGAAACAAGAGAGAGAGAGAGGGAGAAGTCGCAGCAGAAATTTATTCAGTACAGGCCAAGGCTCCTTCTGAAGAGGGTACAATATGTGGACAGCACACTTTTGAATAAACAATGGATAATTAGACAATTATGCGGCATGACATGACAGTTGAGCATTAATCCATCCCGACTGTGTCATCCAAGACTACTTTAACTGGGTAGTACAGTACGTTTTTTTTTAAATGCTTTATAGAAATATATGCAAACATTCTTCAATTCTATTACATTTCGATTTGCTATGAGCAGTACAACATTCAATAGACATGGGCTTTTAAGATATTTTTGGGGGACAAAAAAAATCATTTCACAAGTCTTGGAAGGCAGGACAGCACAGCAACAACAACGACAAAGTGTTGTTCATCGTCTTTGGCATTCTTACACAAAGGGCACATAATAGCATCTTTATCAACATTAGAGTGCCGATGCTTGTATGCGAATATATCGGCTATGTTCATCCTCTCTGGCATTCTTACACAACGGGCATATAATAGCGTCTTCATCAACATTATGTTTAGTGAAATAGCATCTTTATCAACATTAGAGTGCTGATGCTTGTATGCGAAGATATCGGCTATGTCATCCTCTCTCTGGCATTCTTACACAACGGGCATATAATAGCGTCTTCATCAACATTATGTTAGTGTACTGATGATGCTTATGTGCGAATAAATCGGCTAATCTCATTCTTGTCGTCTAGTTCTTCAAATGTCTGTCAACGTCAAGCAAAAGATATGCGTCCCCCGGCAGGTGACAAAGGACACATGCCAAACTCCAAAGTGTATGCTTGTCTGTGCGCACGTGTGTGTGAGTGTGTGTGTGTGTGTGTGTGTGTGTGTGTGTGTGTGTGTGTGTGTGTGTGTGTGTGTGCGTTTGTGTGCGCGCGCCCGCGCATCTGCGCGTGTATATGTTGTGCATCTGTCTGTCTGTCTGGCTGGCTGGCTGGCTGTCTGCCTACCTGTGTATGTGTGTATGTGTCGTGTGTGTGTGCGCGCGTGCGCGCGCGCGCGCGCGCACACACACACACACACACACACACACACACACACACACACACACACACACACACACACACTCGCCTTGTGAGTATGTGTGTGCATGTGAGGGATGTATGTGGACTTTCACCTCTATTTACAAGCCTGTGTGTATGTATACTTGTAAACATATGGTTGCATGTGTGGAGTGGCTGTTGAGAGGTTAAATCATAGTTGCCTTTCTGTTTTAAGTAACTAACAAATAACAGTCCCACCTTTTTTTCTTTTTCTTAAGTCTCATCGTAAAAGACAGAGCTTCCTCTACGGTACAAATACCATAACACCAATATGGAGTAAATAGGTTATAATCTCCAGGGTTCCATTCTACCCCCGGTGCCAGAACTCCTGGTAGTAGCAACACAGATGGAAGGCTAATTCTCTGACTGGGGGACTTGGCTTGAGAGGAATTAGTCCACCAACACGGGGATTGCAGCCCAACAACAATGAGCCGTGTGTTCTCTTGCCAGGATCCTGCGCGCGGATAAAGTACTATGGAACAGGGCACCGTTTCGTGTGGTGTCGTGGCAGGATCCTGCGCGCAGACAAAGCACTGTGGAACAGGGTACCGTTGCGTGTGTTTCATGGCAGGATCCTGCGCGCAGACAATGTATTGTGGAACAGGGTACCGTTTTTGTGTGTTCTCGTGACAGGATCCTGCGCGCAAAGTACTGTGGAACAGGGTATCGTTTCGTATGTTCTCTTGGCAGGATCCTGCACGTGGACAAAGTACTGTGGAGCAGGACCTCGTTTCGTGTGTTCTCGTGGCATGATCCTGCGCGCGAACAAAGTACTGTGGAACAAGGTTTCGTTTCGTGGGCTCTCGTGGCAGGATCCTGCGCGGACATAGTACTGTGGGAAGAGCGTATCGTTTCGTGTGTTCTCTTGGCAGGATCCTGTGCGCAAAGTACTGTGGAAAAGGGTACCGTTTGTGTGTTCTCTTGACAGGATCCTGCGCCTGGACAAAGTACTTTAGAACACGGTATCGCTGTGTGTGTTCTCTTGACAGGATCCCGCGCGCGGACATAGTACTGTGGAACAGCGTATCGTTTCATGTTTTGTCTTGGCAGAATCTTGCGTGCGAACAAAGTACTGTGGAACAGGGTATCGTTTCGTGTGTTCTCTGGCAGGATCCTGTGCGCGGACAAAGTACTGTGGAACAGGGTATCGTTTCGTGTGTCTCTGGCAGGATCCTGCGCGCAGACAAAGTACTGTGGAACAGGGTATCGTTTCGTGTGTTCTCTGGCAGAATCCTGTGCGCGGACAAAGTACTGTGGAACAGGGTATTGTTTGCGTGTTCTCTTGGCAGGATCTTGCACGCGGACAAAGTACTGTGGAACAGCGTATCGTTTCGTGCGTTCTCTTGGCAGAATCCTGCGCGCGGACAAAGTATCGTGGGACAGGGGTATCGTTTCGTGTGTTCTCTCGGCAGGATCCTGCACGCGGACAAAGTACAGTGGAACAGGGTACCGTTTCAAGTCTTTCTGTTTGTCTTTAACCACAAACGTTAACACCTACAGAGTTTTGTGGGGTCTTAAAAAAGATTTTGTCTAGATTGTTTGCAGGGTCTGTAAAGGTAAATATCATGGTCAGTTGGTCCGAGCGTTCGGTTGGTGGTCTGAGTTCGAACCACTCGTGAGGTCTGTTTTTTCCACAGTATGTTTACCTTTTTTATTTATTCATTTTCATTTGTTATTTATTTTATTATTTATTTATTTATTTATTTATTTATTTATTTAACCATTCATTCATTCATTTATTTATTCATCTGTTTATTTACTTATTATTTATTTCTTTATATCTATCTGTCTACTTATTCTCTCTCTTTCTCTCTCTCTTTCTCTCTCTCTCTCTCTCTCTCTCTCTCTCTCTCTCTCTCTATATATATATATACATACATATACATCTATATATATATATATATATATTAAAGATAGATAGAGAGAGATGTATTCATTTATTTATCTGTTTGTTTATTCATTTACCTATTTATTTACTTATTTCACTTATTAATTTGCCTATTTTTTTTTGCGGTTTTTTTTTTTTTTTTTTTTTTTTTTTACATATTTTCTACAGCTTAAAAAACTTGTCCGCACGGTAGTACATGGGCGCCTGATTCAGTTCCGGGAAGATGAAAACGGTGAAGGAGAGAGTTGAACTTCGCCTACAACAGTGATGTCTACCCTAGACACAGTGAGCCTCTGACCGTTCACTGCCCTTCGAGCCATTAGGCATGGGCCTTTTTTAACCTAGGTGTATAACTGATGCATTGTCCAGGAAAAGAGAGAGAAAAAAAAGAAAAAAAGAAAAACACGAACGGGTAGAGCCAGAATCCGAGTAAAGATTTTTTTTTTTTGTACAGTAACTGTTTAAGCGCGCAGGGTTCGCGTCATCGTCTTCAAATTGGAAAACGAAACAATGTATGTTATCAATTAGTGGGTGGAAAGGGGGAATAATATCAAACACCTATCTAGGCGTTATGTACCCCAAAGTGTGATGTGTGCACGCAGAGCGCAGCGCTTGTTGTGCGTGTACGTCGATATAACACACACACACCACGCACGTACACACACACACACACACACACACACACACACACACACACACACACACACACGCGCGCGCGCGTGAACACACATACACACACACACACACACACACACACACACACACACACACACACACACACACACACACACACACACACACACACACACGAGCAAGCGGGGAAGTATAATTATATCCATCACGTTTTGTGAGAACAGGCTGCGTGCGTGCACGTGTGTGTATGGTTTCTGTTATCTCACACAGCAGTATACCTTTACAGCTCAATAATGGATTGCGCAGCTTCCATCCCGTAAGAAGGACCTTGAACTTAGAGCCGGCTCTGACGTAAGGCAGACCAGAAAATGACAGCCTACACTCGAAGGTGCAGCTGGGACCCGGAGAAGCACTGTCCTCAACTGCCGGGCAAACCAGCTGGGTAGCAATCCTGCACCACCCTTGGAAGCCTGCGCTGTGTTCACACTGGGCGCTGGCACGTTACAGGGCAATACATTAAGACGTCAAGGGACGTAACTGCACCCTGGCGGATGACATTTGTGCAAGGGCCACTGGATGTGACAGCGACAGGACCTCCACGAGAGCGTTCCCCTGGGTGTACCAGCCCATAGTTCATGACTGCAGAAAGTCTAGTCTTGCCCTCCTTGTTGTCTTATACATGGACGGTTACGTTGTCACTCGCTTCTCCTGCTTTGTCTGTCGGTCAGTGCATTGCATGGGCGGGCATCGGTTTAGACACAGCGTTCTGAAAGATAAAGAATTCACGTGTCTCTTGTGTAATTTAGATACAGTGTTCTGAAAGATAAAGAATTCACGTGGTCTCTTGTGTAATCAGGCAAAGGAAGATGAAATACATTTGTTTACTTTGCTGTCATGCACTCGGTGATCTTAGAGTTAAGTTTATTAAGGCTAAGTATTGCGGGTGCCACCCCTTCACCACTTCTGGCAACCGTCAAAAACGACGGAAGATGGCATGGTTTGGCCATATCTTTCGTCACAACACCCTCTCCAAAACCATCCTTCAAGGTACCGTTGATGGAGGTGCAGACGAGGACGGCAGAGAAAGAGCTGGTCCGACAATATAAAGGACTGGACCAAAATGACCATGCCAGATCTCCTCAAGACAGCCACTAACAGAAGAGCCTGGAGAGAAACGGCGGCTGCCTCATCACGTCCCCCCCAAACGACCCCAGCGGTCAGGGGGAATGACTGACTGACTGTAGTTTTAGAGTCAACTTATTGTTGGCAACAAGAAATGAAAATGTCCTCTTCGATCTTGCTATGTACATATATGAAGCTCAAAAGCGAATGCGAACAGTATCTTCATAACAGTTCGTGCGGTGTATATAATAATGTGTAATGTTTTTTTTTTTCTTTCCACGTTCTTCACCGAGAATCCTTCTTATGTGTTGTATTGCGGGTGTCACCCCTTCAGTTTGGGCTATGGCCTCAATCTGAATCAGTCATTCGCATTCTGTCGGTTAATAAGAGGCTACTGGTTTGGACTACACTCGGTAAAAAGACATGTGTCCCAGGACAAAGCCATTCATTTAAGGGACAGACTCTTCGAGCGGTGCCGTGAAACGTTCGGAAAGATTAACGCAAAATGACCTAGCCGAATACCACGAAACGTGACGGAAAGATTAAATGTGGGCCAGGAACGCGTCCGTCAGATTTGGATGTGAATTAGTATGATGCGAATCGAGATTAAAAGACGGATGTAGTAATAGTTCAATTTCAGTGGAGGTCTTTGTTCTCTCATAAGCCCTTCAACTTCTAGTCTTTGTTTTATTTTTCGATTTTAATATATATATTATATGGATTCATTCCAAGAACTGGCCTCAGCACTTGTGTCTTAAGAGGTTATCTTTTTTATATTTTCTATTTTTCACAAGAAAATGTAGCTTGTTTTGCTCTTTCATGATTTTCTTTTGCTTCTTAGGGGGGCAACTTTGGTTGGTTTTTTTGAAAACTCAACAAACATACTACGGAATAGCACACCACCCTTTTTCTGGGATAGCATTCTTCTTAAAACCGAAAAGGCAGAGGAGTCAAGTTACTTCTTTCCGCGGTCACTAAGGAGAAACAGTCAGGTTTCGAAACACCGGTATCTGACCAGGAATTATATGTTAGAGAGTTTTCTCTACATTGGAGACTGTCTCCCCCTTGGAGACTATAAGATTACTAAAGGCTCATTTCGAGAAGCATTTATTATTCTCCATTCACCCACTCAAGCACATACTGTTAGTTAGGCAGAATTATCTACCACTGCAGATATGAATGCTTATTTCCCCCTATTTCTACGACCTCAGACATATGAACAGACTTTGTTTATAATTCAATATTTCTTGGAGTCATTGCAACACCAAACTGCTCTTTAAGTTGTTAGAATGGTGCTTAGTTACTTATACTTGTTTAAGTTGTTAGAATGGTTCTTAGTTACTTATACTTGGAATATATATATATATATATATGTGTGTGGTGTGTGTGTGTGTGTGTGTGTGTGTGTTTTTAAACTTAGAATTTCAAGAGCCATGTGAATTTTTTTGTTTTTTTGTTTGTAAGATTGTGATTCGCGAGCGATGTGTTTTTTTTGAATACAGAGATTCATACGCCATGCATTCCTTTTCAAAGGAGGTTCAAAGACTGCTGTAAGTTTTTCGCTTGTTACTCATGCACAGTAGTATCTGCGTGTCTATGTTCACTTTTCTGTAGCGGCGTTTTTTACGTTTCTTTCTCACAATACATTTAGACAGTGAGATACACATGTTCTTCACTAGTTTTATTAAGGAATGGATGTAAATTTCATCACACACACACACACACACACGCAGACTGATAATGCTTTCTTGTCTCATGAACCTTAAGTTGCACTAGCAACTCACACGCGAGCACACGCACATATTCTCTCTCTCTCTCTCTCTCTCTCTCTCTCTCACACACACACACATTTCTTCTTGTTCAGTTGAAAGCGAACAGGGAGCAATGACTACAATTCCTCTATCACTCCCAACCAAACAATTCAGTTCAACGTGATCAGATCACTTCGACGGCACTTCTGAAAATCATAC
>JADBJO010002650.1:222500-242500 GCA_016801955.1 Conus betulinus
TGTCCATGCCTCGCATGTCTGTAGGAGGATGGGATATACCAGTCCATATGCAGGAGCCAGATCTTGCGTTTTCTGGAGATGTATTGTCCCTCCGTAGAGATATTACTCTGAGCAGTGCTGAAACAGCTGTGCTCCAACTATAAACTAAGAATTTTAGATCAGGGACAGATTCCTGTAGAGTTGCAAGGCCAAACTGACCGTCCGCTGGTGAAAATGGAACTGGTGCTGCGCAGCTAAATTTGCATGCTGCTGACCGAACAGTTTTAGCAGATAGTTATCTGTCGTTGGCGCATTGCATATTCGGCCCCAGAACGACATTACGAAAATATGGGCCACAAAAATGGTAATTTTCTACGTTGGCCACCAGCGCAGATTTAAACACAAGGACAAAGATCTTGGTGCCCCACTACTTAGCCCCAATAAGCAGCATCTGATTCAGTGCTAGTATTCTTTCTTCTAATGTGATCAGTGTCCTCATCCACTTCATTTCTATCAACATCCTGTCAGTGCAGACTACCCTGACCTTTTTCTTCTGCCTCATCCTCCGAGGCACCAAAGCGGCATTACACCCATGCCGCTCTTTCCAGCTCCCCGTCAACAGCCACAGCCAGGCTTTTCCGCCAAAGCTGCAGCGTCAGCAATCCACTGGGAGAAGCCAACGTCAAATCATCATGAGGCAGCCACCTGAGGAGAGACTGCAGTGCTGTCGATCAAGTCACTTCGGCGGTGTTCAGTGATATCTGCTCTGAGTCAAAATTACGCAGGACACCACCTGCTAAGCTCCCTATTGCCCCCTACTGACGGCAAAAATTACTTACTTACGGGGGCAGGGTGAATGAACTCTGCCTCCAGGGGGTCGCCACCGCGTCGGTCCGACGACAAGTCCCATGGATCTGCCAATACCGGTGACCCCTGACAGGACCACACCAGAGGCGTAGACGTGGAGAGGAAATCGAAGCTGAAGCCACCCTTGGAGCAGGCATGAAGGGTCGCAACAATGGATACATTTTAATGCTGATTGACGAGGATGATAAAGATGATGCTCAGGATTTCCGTTGGCCCTAATTAAGTGTCAGCGTTCTGTTTCCCGTGGTATCGTTGCCCCGTTCCAGTTCATTTCACACAACATCAGATCAGTACAGACAGTCAGACCATTCCAAGATGGCGGAAATATCCTGACCTTCAGGTGGCTGAACCAGACAGCTGAGCTACTGAAAACGAATCAAAGTGAAATAAACACACAACACGAGACGCGAGGTAATGTTTATTCAAAACACAGTACTTCTTCTTCTTCTGCGTACGCAAACTGATACTCCTGCGGACACTTCCTGTGTAGACAGGCAAGTATTACTCCCATCTGCCTAACAAAGGGAGTGGAATTGTGTGTGGCATTGCAGCCGTTTTTATACTCCATCTCCATCTTCGGTGAAGGTTTCATGCTATGTGTAACGTGTCATCCATACCAACGGCCAAACTGACCTTCTCTTCCGAAAGTTGGTGATGGGATTTTACGTGTGTGCAAGATGTTGTGCGTGCGTTCACACACGGAACCTCGGTTTATAGTCTTATTCGAAGGACTGTATGGGAAATGGAGTCAAAAAATATTAACTCCGAAGGAAAAAATCCCTCAGTACCGAAATGGCCCGTCGGAGATTCGAACCCGCAATCCTTGGATTACGAGTCCAGCGCTCTACCAACTGAGCTATTCCGGCCCCCCAATACACAGTACAAAATTGACAAGTGGATTTTCATCGCACACACACACACACACACACACACACACACACACACACACACACACACTTTCTGCAGACTTCATAATAGCAGACGTGAAAACTGCGCGAAATAGTATTCTCTAGTCGGCTAAGAGCGAGAGAAAATGCACAAAAATTATCCCCCCTGCCGATAGTCATTTGTGGAATGTTGTTTGTGCATTGTTTATGCTCATCTATTTTTAAAGTCTGTAGAAGACACGCTTGTTGAAAATGTCCAGTCTGTTTTGTATTGGATATTGACTAAGTGTTACTAAGTGTTACTTTGCACCTAGTTTTCTGCGATTATTTGTGTACTGAACATCTCTTTTAGCTTTCAACTAAAGTCGTCAGAAGGATTAAACAATACACTTATTGGTTCCGTTTTCGACGTTCTTTGAGGTTATTCTGGCAATACACATGGTCCATATGATGATAATTGGATCTGTCAATGTCCAAAACATCATAGGATCACACACACACACACACACACACACACACACACACACACACACACACACACACACACACACACACACACACACAGCGCGTGTGCGCGTACACCACACACACACACACACACACACACACACACACACACACACACTAAAAAAAAAAAAAGAAAAAGGATGCGCACTTGCTTTCACACCACAGACACGTGCAGAGAGAGAGAGAGAGAGAGAGAGAGAGAGAGAGAGAGAGAGACACACACACACACACACACACACACACACACACACACACACACACTCTAAAAAAAAAAAAAAAAAAAAAGAAAAGAAAAAAAAAAGATGCGCACTCGCTTTCACACAGACACAGGCACGTGCGGAAAGACAGGCAGAGAGAAAAAGATAGAGACAGACATAAACAAAAAAACACAGAGACGAACACATATTGAAGAAAAGGAGGGGACGGGGGAGGTAGGGGGGAGGAAGACCGGGACAAGCAGATGACGATGAGGAAGAGGAGACAAACAGGGAAGAAAGGAGAGAAAAAGATACAGAGACAGCCAGCCAGACAGCTAGACCACAACACTTGACATCCCTTAATGACATAAATCCTTCCTCCCAGTGAGACAGCATTAAAACAGGACAGGGAAAACACAGACGGGAAGATCAACTGGAAAGAATAGAAAAGTGTTTCCCTAATCCTCACAACAATCCAGCAGAGTTTTATTTTCTTTTGTTTTTCTCGCTTCACTTCATTTATTCCCACGTTATTATTGCAAGAGACCAAATCAAAGAGAACTGTTATGGTCGTGGACTCTTGTACTTTGTTTGAACTTTCTTTTCTTTTCGTTTTTCGCTAAGTACAAACTTTAGCCGTGTAGATAGCAATTTTTGCCAAAACCTTCATTATCAAGTGTGCTTCCGCGGATCCGCAAGAGACCGCGAATCCAGACGACCCAGACAGCTCATCTCTGTGGGTCCCTAGAGACCCCAGTTGTGCCAACACCCCGACATTCAACGGGTAATCATTTTCTCATCAGCGAAAACTCAATGGTCTGCAAGCTTCCGACCTCTGTCCCTCAGTGGTCATTCAAAGCAACCCCGTGTTTCTTACCCTCACCAAATCCTTGGGTTGAAACAACAAAAGGAACGGCCCGTACGCTAAGAATGCGAAGAGAGAAAGGAAAGTACGGAATGCCATAAGCGTCAAAAGATTTGTTTTGTAATTGTCTTTATGAAAAGAAGTCTGTTCTTCACGAGAATGATAATTCTAGGCTATGTTTACTAACAGTAGAGGCAATAGCAACAGCAACCGCAGCCATAAGTAACAATAGTAGTAGTAATAGTGGTGGTGGTAGTAGTGGTGTGGTGGTAGTAGTGGTGATGGAGTGGTTGTAGTCAGTTGTGTTGATGTTGTTTCAAAGTGAATCATGAATCTCTCTCTCTCTCTCTCTCTCTCTCTCTCTCTCTCTCTCTCTCTCTCTCTCTCTCTCTCTCTCTCTCTCTCTCTCTCTCTCTTGTTTTTATTTTTTCTAGCCCACGGATCAACAACTTAAAAAGATGTTTCGCAAGTCAAACTTGCATTGATCTTTCCTCCCATTGTTGCCACTATGATGTTAAATTAGCCATTGTTGCATACAGTCACAATTTTCTTGGGGAAAAAAGACTTACTTTCATGACAAAACTTATAACAAAGTCTTTCGAACCTAATCATGATTATGTCTAAAAACGAAAAACGAGAAAGTTTCGTATTGTGAATCACCCATCAATACACAATGTGTGTGTGTGTGTGTGGGGGGGGGGGGGGGGGGGGGGGGGGGTATGTGTGTGCATGTGTGCGTGTGTGTGTGCGCGCTCTCGTGTGTGTGTGTGTGTGTGTGTGTGTGTGTGTGTGTGTGTGTGTGTGTGTGTGTGTGTGTGTGTGTGTGTGTGTGTGTGTGTGTGTGTGTGTGTGTGTGTGTGTGTGTGAGAGAGAGAGAGTCTGTGAGTGAGTGAGTGAGTGAGTGAGTGTGTGTGAGTGCGTGCGTGTGTGTGTGTGTGTGTGTGTGTGTGTGTGTGTGTGTGTGTGTGTGTGTGTGTGTGTGTGTTTCAATCTCAGACATTTCAATGTGGACATGAGCGGGGAGGTGCTGGCACGCACTGGGATTCTGGAATATCCCTTTGTCCCTTCGCCTCCTCCCCCCCCCCCCCCCCCCCCCCCAAAAAAAAAAAAAAAAAGAAAAGAAAATTGGCGGGAGAGAGACAGACAGACAGACAGGCAGGCAGGCACCCAGACAAAGACGATTTTTGGGGGGGGGGGGGGGGGGGGGCACGGCTGCTAAGAGTTTGATTTACACATGGTATATGTTTTCCTGCACACACACACACACACACACACACATACACGCGCGCACGCGCACACAGACAGACAGACAGACAGACAGACAGACAGACAGACAGACAGACAGACAGAGAGAGAGAGAGAGAGAGAGCAGACGATTGCTGCCGCCAAGGTCATGAATACCATCATTTTACAAATTTTCCCGCGGGTAGAAAGTTGTAGGACCCCCCCCCCCCCCCCTTCCTCAAACACCTCCCCTACCCCTCCCGGAACATCCTTCACAGCTACAGTTATCATTCTACCACCCTCCCATCCCACCCCATCCCACCCCACCCTCCTCCTTTCCTCCTACATCATCATACCCTTTCGTCCGCCCCCACCCGTCCCCACCCCCATCCCTTCTTCTCTCCTTCCTCCTCCTCTCCTCCCTGCTCTCCTTCTCTGCTCCTCCCAGTTTGGGTCCAAAAGAGAGAGCGAAAGGGGGGGGGGGGGGGGGGAACCAAAAGCACATTGAAAAGTGAGAGAAAGTCGCAGCGTTTTGCGGTCTTTGGTTTGTGACGTAGTATATGGTTGTCTGTAGGTAAAGTTGACACTTCGACTTGTTAACTCCCCCAACAAACACCCCCCCCCCCCCCCCACCCACACACACCACCGACCGACCCTTTTTCCCATCACCCCCTCCCCTATCCTCTTCTCCCTCCCCCCTCCACCACCACCCCCCACCCCTTTCCCACAAGCTCCAATTCTATCCAGCCACTGTCTTTTTCTTTTTGATCAATGTTTTTTTTTTTTTTTTTTTTTTTTTTTATTAGTTTGTTTCTAAGTCCCTCTCCGTCCGAGAGTTGCCTACACACCTTAAACATAATTATTTGAGTCCCTCTCCCACCACCCCCCCCCACCCCTCCTACCTCCTACCTCCCCTGACCCCCCCCCCCCCCCCCACCTGCCACCTCCCTACGCCCACCTTCCTCCCCTAATGACCCCCTGAAGGAACCGATCCGCCCCTGGAGGATGATAAGCACGTCGTTAACCAAAGCAGGCTGAAAAAAAAATGCCACCCAGCCAATGGAGAGGCTTTCTTGTGTCTGAAGCCGACGCTTTCAAGGCTTTAGAAGCCAATATACTCTCCAGCTCCACTCTATCATCGTGTAGTCCGCCTGCCCCTCCCCCCCCCCCCCCCCTTCCTCCATCCCTTACCTCCTCTCCAACCATCTCCTCTCCTCCCCCCCCCCACTCCACCCCTACGCCTCATCCTATTCAAGTTTGTTTTGTTTTTTTTCCATTGCTTTAGTATATGGGTATGTAAGAATGTGGGTCGGTTGGTGTGAGCGTGCATGCGTGCTCTCTCTCTCTCTCTCTCTCTCTCTCTCTCTCTCTCTCTCTCTCTCTCTCTCTCTCTCTCTCTCTCTCTCTTCTTCTTCTTCTTCTTCTTCTTCTTTCTCTGATAACGAATCAAACTAACTGCACTAATACGAATGAACGTGGCGCAGGATATAAAGTCACAAATAGAGCGTGCGTGAGAAAAAAAAAATGTCTGACTGGTTCACGTTCTTTTGTTGAATTTTCACCGCCCTCATCCCTCCCCTGTTCCGGCGGCCCCCGCCCTCACCTCCCTCCCTCCCCTCCCGCCATCGTCCCATCCACCCCACCCTCCGTCTTGTACGCGCACTTGTGCGCATGTGCGTGTGTTCGGATCATAACCACGGGGGCGTTGGGTGTTGGAAGAGGGGAATGGGGAGGATAAAGGTGCAGAATCCTTTTCGTCATTTCGTTAACCTCTCCTCCCCCCCCCCCCCCCCCCCCCCCCCCCCCCCCCCCCCCCCCCCACCCTCCATCTTCCTCTTCCACCCCTGACCTGACCTGTTCAGCAGGTCGAAGAGTGTATTGTTGTCAAGAAAATGGTTCACGATAACAAAGCGTGTCGGTCATTTCGCTTGAATAGATCTCTCTTCGCACTGCGACGGGAGGGGGACGGATTAGGGACGCCCCCCACGCTCTTCCATCTTCCCGCGAAAAACCGAACATCTGTGTTATGACAATAACAACGCGCGTGTCAGTTATTTGAATGCGACGGAGCGGGGGGGGGGGGGGGATATACCTCCCCCCCCCCCCCCCCCCCCCCCCCCCCCCCCGAAATCCCAAACATCTGTGTTATCACTGCAGTCGTGAACAGCTTTGCGTAATGTCCAAAAGAATGACGAGATACGTCATTCCTTTCCAAGGTAGGCTGTCACTGAATCGACAATAGCTTTGCGTGTGAAGTCCTATAAGAATGCGAGATAAATCATTCCTTTCAAAGCTAGGCTGTCATCACTTCTTTTTCCTTTCTTTTTTTTTTTTCTTTTTTCTTCTTCTTCTTTTTTTTTCTCCACCATTCGTCATTCCCTGGGGCGGACGGGCGAAGACAAGGAGGAAAGAAGGGGGAAGGGGATGGTGGTAAATACGACTTTTTCAAACGTGGCATGTGCTTGCGCCTGACAAATTAAGGCAAAAACACATTATTTCTCGAACATATGTAATGTACTATGGAATGTAATTGTCAGCAAGGCGACACAAAATGAGTTTGAGACCAAACTATGATGATGGAACCTGAGGTTGATGTCCTATGGTTTTTGTCGTTGCCGTCATCATCCTAAATCACATCCAAAGTGATTTTTAGTCGCAATCCTAGTGTCATATGAACAAGAACAAATCTGTTGATCTTTGAGTCCCCAAAGCAGGAGAACAACACACACACACACACACACACACACACACACACACACACACACACACACAGTAACAAGTAAGGAAGGGAATAAAAAAAAAAACAAGCAATCACGCAAACAAGCAAACAAACAAGCAAACAAACCAGTGATCAACTACTAAAAACGACTACTAAGTAAGTAGAATAGATTATCTGTACTCAGAGTCTAAAAAGTTCACACCTACTGAAATATTTCGGCTGGGCCACAACCTGAGCTGCTGGTTGAATACGTCGTGAGTTCGAGTTCACTGCAGCAGAGTTCACATTAGCTGCAGGTTGTGAGTCTGAATTCACTAGAGGTAAGTTTGAGTTCACCACAGGTGAATTTTTATGGCAGAAGACTACTAAGTACGTTCCTGGTCTGAAAAGACACGAGAAAATCGTTGTGCTAAATCCCGTCCATCCCCACCTCACCCCCACAGCCACCCCCTGCTCCCTCCTGCCCTCAGCATCCTCCCAACTTATACACTTTTCATCATGATTCTGATCTACGACAAGTGTGTGACAAGCCTTTAATGAAAAAAAGCATAAATATGAGGCGCACAGGCCATATGGCTAGAAAAAAAAAGTTAAATAGCTACATGCGCTAGCAAACGTTAAAAAGCTATATGGAGAGAAATAGTTAAAAGAAAACTATATGGCTAGAAAAAGTTAAAAATCTCTATGGCTCGCAAACGTTAAAAAGCTATATGGATAGAAACAGTTAAAAGAAAACTATATGGCTAGCAAACGTTAAAAAGCTATCTGGATGGAAAGTGTTTGTTTTTTTTTTTTTTAAAAGAAAACATTATGGCAAGTAAAAGTTAAAAAGCTATATGACTTGAAAAAAAAAGGATTAAAAAGCTAAATGGCTAGAAAAGATGAAAAAGTTCGAACATTCAACATTTACCAGGGATTCACTCAAAACATCGTAACACTAGTTCGAGAATCTTATTTTGAATGCGCCTGTTGTCTGTTAAAGATCCTAAAGTGTGTTGTGTAATGTCTAATCTATCCCTAGAGCACCCTGGTGGTATAATACATCGACTTTTTGAAAGAAACACTCACCTCACGTAGCACGTGTGTCAAGCAGTTTGAAGCCGTGTGGCGTATCAGATGGTCTGGGTCCAGGTTAGCGGGGCAAGTTACCAAAGGGATCGAAAGAGTCAATTTGTGGAGGGAAACAGTAAAGCAGAACAGGAATTAAAAAAAGAAATTGTGTGTGTGTGTGTGTGTGTGTGTGTGTGTGTGTGTGTGTGTGTGTGTGTGCGTGCGTGCGTGCGTGCGCGCGCGCGCGTGTGTGTGTATTATATTATATCATATCACGTTATATTATATTGTGCGCGCGTGTGTGTGTGTGTGTGTGTGTGTGTGTGTGTGTGTGTGTGTGTGTGTGTGTGTGTGTGTGTGTGTGTGTGTGTGTGTGCATGCGTGTGTGTGTGTGTGTGTGCGCGCGCTCTTGCATGCGTGAGTGTGTGTGTGTGTGCGCGCGTGTGCGTGTGTGTGTGCGTCCGTGGGTGTGTGTGTGTGTGTGTGTGTGTGTGTGTGTGTGTGTGTGTGTGTGTGTGTGTTTATGTGCACGTGCGCGCGCATGCGTGTGTGTGTCTGTGTGTTTGTGAGTGCGTGCGCGTGCGCATGTGTGTGTGTGTGTGTGTGTGTGTGTGTGTGTGTGTGTGTGTGTGTGTGTGGTGTATGTATGTGTGTGTGTGTGTGTGTGTGTGTGTGTGTGTGTGTGTGTGTGCGTGAAAAGAGTGGAACGCAGAGAGAGAGAGAGAGAGAGAGAGAGAGAGAGAGAGAGAGAAGACTATTGTACTGGTACCGTGGAACTCATCATGCAATCACAGCCTTTGTGAAGGCGCTTTAGTGTCACCTGACACACACGTGATAAATCGAATTTTTACAAGTATTCTTGCTTTAGAAAACGTCCAGATGACGCGCCACATGTCCGACAGATGACCCTGTAGCAAGACTACCATCAGCGTGTGTTACAACCCGATTTATAGCATAACTTTGACCATTCAGACACGTCTCTCATAGCAGCTCAATTTGTTCTAAAAGCAGGAATTGTCTGAAAAGCCAGGTTTGTACAACTTTTGCACAGGATGACAACACGATTCCGTTCAACAACAACAACAACAAAAATAACAACAAATAAATAAATGAATGAGTAAATAGATAATAATGAAAAAAATAGACAGTAGATGAATAGATAAACCAATAAGTAATAAATAAGTAAATAAATTGATAAATAATAATAATAAATGAACGGCCTACACAGCGGAACCGATAGCAAGGAAACAGCCTCTTGAGTGAAAAAGAGTTAAATGGCAGAAGGCAGCCTCTCAAGCAGCAAGTGGAGAGATCCCTTTGCCATCGCCGTCAGCAACTGAACACGAACCTGTGTCAACTGTTGATCAGCTTTGTCTTGTTTTTGAAGAGCACGAAAGTTTTTATTCGTTCAATAGTTCTCTCTCTCTCCCTCTCTCCTCTGTCTGTCTGTCTCTCTCTCTCTCTCTCTCTCTCTCTCTCTCTCTCTCTCTCTCATCATTTTTTTTTTTTCAGCAGAGGGAATGCTGGGGTAGTGATGGCATTTCTCTCTCCCTTTACCTCCCTCTCTCTCTCCCTCTCCTCTCTCTCTCTCTCTCTCTCTCTCTCTCTCTCTCTCTCTCGGTTCTTCACTCATTTCTTAGTCTCTCTCACTCTCTTCCTATTTGTTTGTTATTTCGGCCTCTTTCCTTGTCTTTCAGTCTCTATGCATCACAGTCTTCCTCCGTTTCCGTCGTCTCACTCACTTTCTTAGTTTCCGTCCTCCCCCCCCCCCCCCCCCCCCCTCCCTCCCTCCCCGCCCCCCTCCTCCCCTTCTACCCCTCCCTCCCTTTGTGTCCCATTCATTTCACTCCCTTCTATTTTTTTTTTTTCTCTAGTCTGCTTCCCCCTTCCCACCCCCTTCATTTCCCTCCGCTCCAACACACCCCCACAAAAGGCATTTCTCCAAAAGTCGCTCATTGTGACTGCCACCGAGCACAGCTAGCTGCATCCAGGTTTCATCCAGTCCAGACCTGACACGACAGTGTACTGACGAACAATCCAGTTGTCGAGAGGCAACCCACCAGAGGAGACACTGAGCCGCTGCCAGCTCACTTCCATAGAGTTCAGTACCGTCTGTTCCGATCCTATATTAAAAACAGGCACCACATACTCAACCCCCAAATCAGCGACAAGAAAGGCTAGGTTGCAGACTCAGCATGCCTCCCTCTGGAGGGCCCGAGCACGTGCATCCAACGATGGTCACCATCAACTTGCCCTATCATGATGATGATGATGATGATGATGATGATGATGTGTGATGATGATGAGATGATGATGATGATGATGATGATGGATGATGGTGATGGTGATGGTGATGTGATGATGATGATGATGATGATGACAATGATGACGATGATGACGATGACAATGCTGACGATGATGATGATTGATTTGAAGTTTAGTCAGTGACTATAAGGCACGCTGTACTCGATCCTTCCTTTCACAATCGTTCCCGGCGTCAACCAGGCCGCGGAGGTACAGACACCTGCAGCGTAGGTCAGGACAGTTAAGCAACGCTCTCGGGAGACACATTCATACAGTAGCTGAAACTCGACTGAGTCATTCCAGATTACCCCACCTGAGCCCTCGACACTGTCAACTCTGGGTGGTAGTCGGCCTCGGTCGAACAATTCTACAAACAAATGCCTTCGGATTGGACTCGAACGCTTGACCTCCCAGCCCACAAGTTCATGATGCTGACCACTGCACCATCGCCGCCGGTTGGATATGTACTGGTACCCTGTGTGTGTGTGTGTGTGTGTGTGTGTGTGTGTGTGTGTGTGTGTGTGTGTGTGTGTGTGTGTGTGTGTGCGTGATTATGACGCACGTGCTGGTGATTATTGTGATTATTGTGGCTGATGGTGAAATGTTTTACGGTTGTGGTGGTGATGGTGATGATGGTGTGGCTATGGGAAGTACCGATAGGTCTTTAATCTGGCGCGATTTCTGGCACTTTTCTGACAATAATTACCGTGAAAGCGCTGATGGTGGTGGTTGTTTGGTGGTACAAAAATACATAGGCCTAGTGGTAATTGAGCACAGAGAAGACAGAGAGAGAGAGAGAGAGAGAGAGAGAGAGAGAGAGAGAGAACTTACAGAAAGTTACAGGCAGTGACTAGAGGGTGAAAGGCATGGGAGGGTGGGGTTGGGGGGGGGGGGGGATAGCATATTTAAAAGTACGTTTCTGAACAAATGGACAAATCTATGATATGTCGGCTAACTCATGTTTCCTTTGTTTCAGTTTGGACAACTCTAGTTGTTTGGACAAATGGCGCTGCTACGGAAAAACCGGATTTCTCATTTGGTCAAATCGGGCCTTTGGACAAATCGGGCTGCGTCAGGCTGACTGTTAAAACGCGACGTCAGGACCAGTCATTCCCAAACCCTCCATAGCTGCAACAGGAGAGACATCCCAGCCGCACGTGCCGCCGTGAATCGTCACTGTCACCTCCACCTTAACACAGAACTATGGAAGGACTTCGCCTTGCTGGTGTTCTTCTGCTGGTCACTCTCTGCGTCCGAGCAGGTAACAGTTCGTACTCAGATACATTCTATACCCAAATGAACAGAATGTATACCGAGTCATTGAAACAAACCACAACCTTAGGGAAGATATGTCGAATTTCAGGTACTAGCTCCAGCAGTGCTTGAAAGGAACATGTAAATTAATGACGCGCTGCTTTACGTTGTAGGTAAGACTACAGGTCTTTCAGTTGTTGCAGGGAGTTGGTGTTAGGTTTTGAAGAGAAATCCCAATAGTTAGTTAAATTCAATACAATAATGCTGAAATTTCAAGACGTTCACCTAATTCGGTTTAATTCAATTTAAAAGGAAGGTTAGAAATTGCTGCATGTTAGGAATGTATATGAATGTTTACTGATCAAAAGAGATTATATGCTCCAGAAATTGATGGCAAGCAGCAGATGAATAAGGATAATGAGAAGAGTGTAAATAACATTTATTGGTTAATAGCATATGAGTATAATATATCTTCGTATATTATATGAAGATTATGAGATTCGGACTTGTGAACGAAATTTTTGTTTCTCTCACGCTTTTTGTACCAATTTGTCTCCAGAATGACTGATCAGTGCAGTTCAGTCTGGTCATGTCTCTATCATTGTCTATATGTTGGTGGTATTGTGACCATCACTGAGAGAAAATTAGAGGTCAACATCGGGTTAGGCACATACAGAAGAAATGACTCTTGAAGCTGGAAGAATCTACCATAGAGATGTGAACTGCCATAAATCATTAAGGAATAATCAAGATACATTCAAACCTCCGAGTTAAAAAAAAAAAAATGAAAAATACAAGGGAGATAAAAATATGCCAACAGTCTGTGTGGTTACCTCACTGTGTCATACCCCAGGTATTGCCAGTCATATTATCATAAGCAGTGGCTAAAAATAGTGTAAAATAGCCTTTACGTGGATGTTTGCAAAGATGCAGATCCTTACCGTTTAACCAGATTATGAATATGCTGAAGGACAAGTGAGGCTGAAAAGCAATGGATGGCACACAATTCTTCCATTATTTCACATTGACCCGTCAAAACAATTCCAGTATTAGATACGTAGCATCGAATTCCTGTCAAAGAAAACCTCGTGACTTTAAAGGAGGTACACTTTGTCTTTTGAAGCCAAGATGCAGCAATAACTCTGCATGCATTCATTAATACCTTTTGATTCTGTTTGCGATCCACGTATTGTTCAGCTCATCATTCTTACTTGACTGACTATTCTAAATGGGACAACACGCTTAAGTCTTACGATTCGAATTTATGATGGAGGAGGAACAGAGAACGTAATGCAGAGAACAGCATTTCAGCTGGCAGGTCCTCGGCTTAGTTCTGTTGTTTTTTTTTTTTTTTTTTTTTTCTTCAAACAGAAGAGTCCTTCAACAAAGCCACAGTGATTTTGATCTAGTGTCAAATTCAATGTCACAGAGGTGGGCGGGAGCATGTCATTGGTCCCAAGGTCCATTGGTCCCAAGGTTCGTTGGTCCCAAGGTTCAAAGTACTACTTACTGATAAATGAAAATGATGGTTCTGAAATTCGAGGACGGGAGAGGATGAAAGGTTTGGATTATTATGGGGCACGAGGGAGAAAGGAGTTGCAGGGAAAGGGAAGAAGAGAGAGTGGAGGAGAGGGGACTATAGAGGAGAGAGAGAGAGAGAGAGAGAGAGAGAGAGAGAGAGAGAGAGAGAGAGAGAGAGAGAGAGGTTTGTCTATGTTTGCGAGCGCGATGTTGTGCGTGTCCCTCACTTGTGACTTCTTCATTGCTGACAGATGATAATGATAATGTGGACGCTAATTCTTCAAGACGAGCAGGCAGCAAAGTCATGATTTTGACAGGCAGTTATAGTACAGTAGACGAGAACGATCAATGTACCTTGGGACCAGCGGAGCTTGGGACCAGTGGCATGACCCCAGTGCGCCATCCAGCCGCTCTTCTTTGTATCTTGTATTCTGACTTCTCTCTTCAGAGCACAGGTTTGTAATGGTCGGGCCGCTCTTCGTGGTAAAAGCACTCAGCCATAGTAAAGCGCCTCCATCTTTTTAGTAGATGTTTTCCGAATTTGAGGATGCTTTACTTTTCCGTCTAACAAGTGTTTGTACAGACTTCCTCCAGTTACAGTTTCCTTGCCCTGAATTTTTATCACGCTCGCTCACTGAGTTCTGCTCACGGCCCTACAGTTCAGCATCTCATTTGAAAGGCTAGAACTCAGTCCACCCATTTCCAGTCTAGTCGAAAATGGAAAGAAAAAGAAACTCTCTCTTTGTTACGCGATTCGAATCATGGACCTAGGATTCCTTAACAGACAGTGTCTACTGCACCACCATTCCTTCCATGTGTGTCTGTTGCAAAAGGGACCCCTGCCAACGAATCAAAGACATCACTAGATGCCAAGGCTGCTTCTTCAAGTTCCTTAACTTAGAGACAGCAACATGCGAGCATTTTGTTTAAGACGATTTATGGGTCAACGCCCGACAACTTTGACAACGTAGGAGACTGCCAGGTTGCCCGAACCTATGACCTGGCAGAACATGATGAAACAGAGCTAGACAACAGCACCCATAGAGCAAAGATGTGTCGGTGAATTACCCCCTTTTTAGGTGTGGAGACTGCATATCTGACATTGCTGGAATTATAGGTGTGGACACTAGGTATCTGGCAAGGCTGGAATTATAGGCGTGGACTCCGAATATCTGACAAGGCTGGAATTATATGGCGCATCGATTTGTACCAGTAACTTCGTCATCAGATTGCCTTTTCCGCGCAACTTCATTGTGTCCAGATGAAAATTTTTATGATCCCACAGATGTGTGGTGTGTGTGTGTGTGTGTGTGTGTGTGTGTGTGTGTGTGTGCGTGTGTGTGTGTGTGTGTGTGTGTGTGTGTGTGTGTGTGTGTGTGTGTGTGTGTGTGTGTGTGTGTGTGTGTGTGTGTGTGTGTGTGTGTGTGTGTGTGTGTGTGTGTGTGTGTGTGTGTGTGTGTCTGTCTGTCTGTGTCTGTGTGGTCTGCGTGTTTGTGTGTCTGTACTCACCTGCGATCACACTCACGCATACGCTTGCACACGTACCTACACGTCCATATATGCTTGTATGCATGTGTTCCTGTGTAATATGAATACATCTATTCCATTGCCTATCGCAGAAGACCGGTGCCAACAGCCCATTAAGACAGGCCCATGCTTTGCCGCCATGCCCAGGTTCTACTTCAACTTCGAGAAGGGGGCCTGTGAACGGTTCATTTACGGGGGTTGTGGGGGCAACGAAAACAACTTTAAAACCCTAGAAGCTTGCCAGGAAGCCTGCCCAACCCCTATTATAGAGAGTAATCCTTTTATTTCTTTTTTCCAAATCTTCATTATTATAATGTGTGTCTGCCATTGCGCTGCCTACACCCATTTCCAAACCTCACATGGCAGCCCTAAGTACCATTACCACCAGACGAAGGTGTGTGTGTGTGTGTGTGTGTGTGTGTGTGTGTGTGTGTGTGTGTGTGTGTGTGTGTGTGCGTGCGTTTATGGTTACTATCAATCATTTGGTTTTATTGAAGTCCACAGTACAGGAGACAAGTGACACTCACCTCAGAAGAAAAGCTGGACTTTCAGACCCCAGACATATCCTCTGCCCTATCCCCACCTCATCCTCACCGCAATCTACTACTCTTAACCCCCCCCCCCCTCCCCCCCCCCCCCCCCCCAAAAAAAAAAAAAAGCCCAAGAAATTAACAAAAGAAAAACAAGAACAACAGCAACAACAGCAAAAAAAAAAAAAAAAAAAAAAAAAAAAAAACAACAACACAACAACAACAAAAAAAAACCTACTACAGGTCTATAAATACGTTTCTGATATGAAATACACGCGCAAATTGTGGTGTGACATCCCGCCTTAAGCACCCTTTGCCATGATTATGTGCAAATAGGATAAAGTAAGTTCACAGCTATATGGATAGAAATAGTTAAACAGTCCGAACATTCAACATTCACAGGGGAATGAACCAAACGATCGTGACATTACATCCGTTATCTTATTTGAATGCATTAGTGTCCATTAAAGCTCCTAACATTTCTTATATAATGTCTAAGCTATTCCTAGAGCACCTTATTGAATTGATATGAATTATTCTCTAACAGAATCGCTCCACGTCGCATGTTTTAGGCGGTTTGACGCAATTAGGTACATCTTAAATAAATGTTAGCAAACCGCAAAAAAACACACACACACACACACACACACACACACACACACACACACACACACACACATACACACACAACCGTAGACAAAGGATTCACAAGACAAAAGCACGACGCGTTTCCACCTCTTAGGTCTTCTTCTAGCAAGATACAAAACAATTAGGACAACGGAAATGCAATCATCCACGCCTCAAGTTTACCCATGAAATTTCTGACTCGTCCCTTGCTTTTTTTCTCGACATACTTGTCAACATCCAGAAAGACTCACGATCCCTCCATACTACAGTGCATTATAAACCAACAGATTCTCATTCGTACCTTCTCTTCTCATCCAGCCACCCACCTGCATCGAAAGACAGCATCCCTTTTTCCCAGTTCCTGAGGCTGCGCAGACTCTGTAGCTCAGACAGGACTTTTGTGAAAGAGGCAACAACACATGGCCACTTTTTTCACTGCCAGAGGTTACCCTTTAGCCTTGATACAATCAGCCCTGGAACGAGCCAAGTCAATTCCAAGATGCCAAGCTCTCAAAAGCAAAGAAGCGGATGCTGCAGAGACGGACCGATGCATACTGACTTTGACCTGTCACCCACGCAACATACCCGTGAAAAACATTCTATGTCGCAACTTCTCGATCCTTAGGAACGATCCAACACTGAAAGATACATTCCACCAACCACCACTTGTGGCTTTCAAGAGGGACAAAAGCCTTGGTGACCATCTTGTGCATGCTGCCTTCCACTCTACGCACCCCTCTGCTCAAGCTGGCAATTTCCCTTGCAAGAAACCTAAGTGTAAAACCTGTACTTTTTTATTAACCCTGCAACAACTATCCAGGCACATCAGATCGTAAGTTTCAGGTGAAATCTCATTTCACATGCCAAACTCAAAATGTTGTCTATGTCCTGACCTGTACCTTGTGTGCCATGATGTATGTAGGAGAAACATACAGATCACTCAATGATCGCTTCAAAGAACACAGGGACGACATCCTGACAGGAAAAGATACACCAGTGGCAAACCACTTCACTTCTGAACACCATAACCTGTCGCACATCAGAGTGGCAGCGCTCTGGCGCAATGGACAAAAAAAGAGGCCAATGCCGCAAATTCATGGAAAGCCAGCTAATACAACGCCTTGACACTTTGAGTCCTTATGGACTCAATGTCAGGGAATAACCTTGTTTATCTCAAGCTGCAACCCCCCCCCCCCCCTCCTTTTCTCCCCCTCCTGCTTCCCCCCCCCCCCCCCTCCCCATTTTCTATACCATATTCTATACCATGTTTTCCTTACCACCACCCCCTCCCCTTTCTCTGTAAACCACTACCCAGATGGTCCTCTCCCTCCCACCTTTCCCCCCACCCCCGCTTTACCCGACTCCCTTTTTGTTGACCATATTAACACAGTTCATCTTTTTGGCTGAACTGTGGTCACAAAAAACCTGCCAGCTTCCCCCTACAACCTCAACACTTCACTTCGTGACCAAGTGCTTACAGCACGAAACGTTGACCAAGGGTTACAGCCGAAACGTCTTCGTACAAGTTTTTTCAGCACGAAACTTTATACCAAGTTTTCAAGTCTTCGTGACCAAGTGCTTACAGCACAGTCTTCGTGAACATTTCTTACAGCACGAAACGTCTTCTCCAAGTGCTTACAGCACGAAACGTTTTTTTTTTTCAGTGGAAGGAAAGGTCATGACGGGTTACAGTGAAAAGGTACAGCAGTCAACATTTCTTCTCTCCTGACAGTTTAATTTTTTTCTCTCATCTACAGTGAAAGGCTCTCTCTCTCTCTCTCTCTCTCTCTCTCTCTCTCTCTCTCTCTCTCTCTCTCCAGAACACTATCGAAGTGAGTTGGCAGCAGTGCAGTCTCTTCTCTGGTGGGGCTGCCTGTTGACAACTTGACTGCTCCCAGAGGACTGCAGTGCCATGTTTTGACAGGACAGAATCTGGGTGTGGCTGTGTAAGGGAGCTATCACAGCGAGCACCTTGGGAGCAATGCCATTGGGTAAGGGGCGCACTGGAGCAGGGAAAGTGAAGGGAAAAGGATAGGGGACACAGACAGAGAAAAAGACAAGAGACCAAAATACAGGGGACAGCAAAGTGAGAAGACTAGGGCAGGTGGCGAGGGGGGGGGGGCGGGGGGAGTGAGGAGGGATGGATGGAAACTAAGAAAATGAGTGAGACCGCAGAAACTGAGGGAGATAGAGACTGCACACAGATTAAGAGACGTAGGCTAGATAAGGGAGTGAGTCTAAAATAAGAAACGAGCACATGGGAAAAAAAATGAGAGAGAGAGAGAGAGAGAGAGAGAGTGTCAGTGTCATGACTGAAAGACAGATCGAGATATCGACCCAGATACAAAAACATATAGATGGTAAGAGATGCAGACAGATAGGTTTGGAGACTGACAGGGGGGTTGATTAAACGTTGTGCCAAAGTATAATATACCTAAAAAAAAAATTAGTTCGGACAAAACTGTCATTTGTTGCCTATCTAATGTGTCCTCTCTTTAAATTTGGACACATCTTGCTGTTTGGACATATCGCTCTGCGACGGGAGACCCGAGTTTCTCGTTAGGGCAAATCGGAAACTTAAAAACAAATTGTGCTGCGACAGCCCACCAGTATAAAAGCAACGTCGGGACCAGTCCTCACCCCCCCCCCCCCCCCCCCCCCCCCTCCATACCTGCACAGAGCTATGGAAGGACTTCGCCTAGCCGCTGTTCTTCTGCTGGTCACTCTCTGCGTCCAAGCAGGTGACAGTTTGTATTAAGATGCGTTCTACGCCTACCCCTCCCCCCCCCCCCCCCCTCCCCCTCTTCAAAGGTACAGAGTGTCTATCGAGCCTCTGAAACAAGACACTGGCGTAGGAAACATATGTCCTGTTTCAGATTCTGGCTCCACCAGGTCTTGAAAGGAATATGTAAATAACGACGATTCATTCTACGAGGCATGTAAGACTACAGGCCTACCCGATGTTGCTGGAAATTAGTGTCGGGTTTTACAGACAAGTTCCAATACTCTGTGAAATATGAAGCAATAATGCTGACTTTTCAAGGCTTTCCCCTCCTTCCGTTTTATTCAAAATCAAACGAAAATCAGTTACTCCATGTTAGGAAGGTGTAAGGACATTGACTGAACAAAGGAGATAATATGCTCCCGAAATCGATGGGCAAGCGTGTGCTGCGACAGCCCAACTGTAGAAAGAAAACCGTGTAGATACTATTCTACTGACTGACAGGATATGAAGATCATGGTATTCTGGCTTGTGAACAGAATCATGTTTTTTTTGTTGTTTTTTTTTTTCTTAGGCCTCAAGTCCAGTTTTGTTCCCAGGGTGACTCATCAGTGGATCTCTGTCTGGTTGTGTCGCTATCATTGTCTACATTTCGGTAGTATTTTGCCTGTGGGCTGAGAGGAAATCAGAAGACAGCATCCTTCCAATGCAGATAGAGAAGGGGATAACCATGGAAATGGAAGAACATGCCATAAAGATGTGAGCGGCACAAATTAAGAACACGTAATCAGCACACTTGAAACCCTCGAGGAGAAAACAACAAAAAAAATCAAAAAGAAAAGCAAAAAACAAAAAACAAAAAAAACAATTGCTAGGGAGGTAAAACTGTGCCAACACTCTCAGCAGTTACCCTACTGTTTCATAACCCCAGCATTCTCAGTCATGTTATCAGAAGCAGTAGTAAAATATCTCTTACACAGATGTTCGGACTGATGCTAATTTTGGTTTTATCTCCTTGTTAAAAGATTATGGCCTGCTCGTAATCCTGATTTTGATTTCAACATAGGATGCCTCTTTGATGAACATTGTTGTTGCTGTTGATTTCGTTGTTGTTATTGTTGTTGTTGTTGTTGTTGTTGTCTGAAACACAATTTTGAAACACATTTCGCACAACTGACTTTTTTTTTAATTCGGGGTGTAAGTGTAACTTGCTTTCTGAC
>JADBJO010002650.1:252500-267500 GCA_016801955.1 Conus betulinus
ATCGTGGGCAGTGCTAGTGGTTAGTGTGGCAAGTTGGAGGCCGTGGGTTCGTGTCCCAGCACCAGCCATCGTGGGCGGTGCTAGTGGTTAGTGTGGCAAGTTGGAGGCCGTGGGTTCGTGTCCCAGCACCAGCCGTCGTGGGCAGTGCTAGTGGTTAGTGTGGCAAGTTGGAGGCCGTGGGTTTCGTGTCTCGTCAGGGATTGATCCGAGTGAGTTTTGGGGGCCTCCCATCGCCGCCCGTTCAGAGAGCTATGGGGTCTGATGGGAAGACTGAATGGAATCACACAGTGCAGTTTCATCCACTTTATGGATGCGTCTCCGACAGTGTGGCTCACATTTCCTGACCAACTCTTCCAGCATCAATCTGGGGCAGAAATGTGTCTGAGAAGGTACAAGATGGAGAGGAGGGGTGCTTAGTAAGTTGTGGTCCGCATCAGCAGTGCGAACCAGA
The DNA here is from genome assembly GCA_016801955.1 of Conus betulinus. Classification (NCBI taxonomy): domain Eukaryota; kingdom Metazoa; phylum Mollusca; class Gastropoda; order Neogastropoda; family Conidae; genus Conus; species Conus betulinus. Next base: position 252,952 of record JADBJO010002650.1, read on the forward strand.
TACCACTGTACACCACGCAAGTGACTCTTCGGCAATGCAGTGTCTCCTCTCTGCGGGTTTCCTACTGGCGACCTGATACTGACTGTTCCCAGTGGGTTGCCTGTGCTGAGACTGAAACAGGACCAAACGAAGTGTGGCTGTGTGTGGACGGGAGCTGATGGGAGAAAGGTGGTGATGGCATGAAGGGCAGAGGACTGAGGCCATCAACAAAACACGGCAGATGAAGGAACACGAAAGGACCAATATTTTATTCAGCATCGGTTGTAATGGAGGTGGTGGTTTGGAGGGAGTGGGTAGAGAGGTTTGAAGACAGACGTATGCAGGGAAATGGAAAACATGCTAGATGAAGAGAAGGAAAGGAGAAATAACAGAATCAATTGTTGTCCTACCTGTAGAGCAGGCAGACTGGCAAGCTTTTAGGGTTTAAAGTTGTCGTTGCCCCCACAACCTCCGTAAATGAACTGTTCACAAGCCCCTTTCTCCGAGTTGAAGAAGTACCTCTTGATGTAGGCCCTGCATCCGCCGGGCGCTTTGGGCTGCTGGCACCGGTCCTCTGCGATGGATAAACGTATTCACATTACACCCGAACACACGCATGCAAACATACATGGACATGTAAGTGCGAGCGCGCGCGTGTGTGCGCGCGCACACACACACACACACACACACACACACACACACATACATACACACACACACACACACACACTTTGGGATCATATATTTTCATTTGGGGCAAAATAGGAGTGTGTGAAAAGGGACCCGTCTATCAGTGACCTGCGCTGTGAAGACGGAAGTTAACATACAAGACACAAAAAAGGGGAGGAAGCTACAAGACACAAGAACTCTTGGGCACACCTCCATGAACATTCTGTCTGTCACTTGATCAAAGTCATTACAGTCTTCGTTGAAGAAGAAAAGACCCTACTGTAGGAAAAAAAAAGAAGCAGCAGAAGTAAACCAAACATTTGCCTGTCAAAATGCGGTTCTCTGCACCAAGTTGACTCTTTTAATTACTTTGGTTCATTCTGTTCCTCCTAAGTCAGGAATTTGATTAGAAACTAAGCCTTTTGTCCCATTGAAGAAGAGTCAGCCAAGTAAGAATGATGAACTGAGCAATATGTGGATTGCAAACAGTATCCACAAGTATGAAGAAATACAGAATTATTGATGTATTTTGGCTTCAAAAGAAGGCATTTACTTCTTTATGAGTCGGAAGCTTTTCTTTAAAAAAATTGTCATTGAGTACCTAATACTGGAATGTTTCAACGGTTTAATATGCAATGATGGAAGAATTGTCTGCCTGCCATTGCTTTTCCCTTCGGCTACCCGTTCCATATATTATTGTTTGGTTAAACAGTGAGGATTTGCATCAGTCCGAACATCCGTGTAAGAGCTATTTTACCACTGCTTCTGATAACATGACTGAGAATGCTGGGGTTATGAAGTAGTAGGGTAACTGCTGAGATTGTTGGCACATTTTTACCTCCCTAGCATTTTTTGTTTTGTTTTGTTTTGTTTTTGTTTATCCTCGAGGGTTTCATAGTGTGCTGATTACGGTTTTGTTTTTTTTTCTTTTTCTTTCCCCACCACATTCCCGGTCTATCAGAGAAACCTACATGGAGATTAGGCTCCAGGTGTGAAATGGAAATCTATCTTGCACACAAGCACGGACATATGCATCCGTACACACACGGACTGGGACCACGTATGAAATAGTAGATCCTTTTCTATCTTGCATCGTATCCCTCTCTCTCGCCTCCCTCTCTCATCTGACCAGCCCTACCAGATCCCTTCGACCCCTGGCCAACCCCCCCCCCCCCCCCCCCCCCCCCCCCCGACCACACACCCTCACCTCTCTCCATAAATCCATCTGTCCATTTATTTCCCGACTTCCCTGTCCACCCGTCTGTATCTCAATCAGTCTACCCATCTATCAACCTATCAACCTATCAATCATATTCATTCAAGGAAGAGCCCTCTTTCCATGCCGGCTTCCCCTACCTTCTTTTTGACCTCTCTCAGTTTTTTTCTTCTTCTTTTTTTTTTCTTTTTTTCTTCTTCGACTCTCACTCTCCATTCATTTCTGTATGTACCGCTACCGGAGAGAACATTCTCCTGCTAGTTCAATGCCCTGACCATTGGTACAGAGTCGTCTGGGTTTGTTTCTGTAATAGTATTTAGTGTATTGACATTTTCATTCTGAATGTTGCAAAGAAAATGGAAAAAAAGAGAGAGAGAGAGAGAGAGAGAGAGAGAGAGAGAGAGAGAGAGAGAGAGAGAGAGAGAGATATATTTTTGGAGGAAGAATCAGTGCTCAATAAGCCCAATCAAATGTAAATGTGAAGCTCTCGCCCATTTACCGACAAGGTCGAGCCTCTCCAAGAACGATCCTTCGCGCGAAAAACGAAAAAGCAAGGAAGGCACCAGGAGAGACCGGACACACACACACACACACACACACACACACACACACACACACACACACACACACACACACACACACAAACCACCTCCTCCCTCTCCCTTTTACCTTCATTTTATTTAGAATAATATTTGTTGGATATATATTATGAAGGATTTTCCAGTGCAAAACTTTAGCCTTGCTCCTTTAGTGATTTCTTTCGCTCTGGACCATGTTGAACTATCGAGTTCGAAACCAAGTTTTCTCCTCCTCCAAAAGTGAAAAGAACATGGGACCTCCGGTTTCCGGTTTGTAAGATTTTCTTAATGTTTTTCGGCTTTGTGTTATAGCGACTTGCGCCGCACTGCCGAGTTTCATTCTGTTGTTCACCTCTATGTATCCACTGTAGCCAGGGCCGTGGAATAGCATTAACGAGGATATTATATTCCAGTATTATGTTTGCCCTGTTTTCTTCAACAATGTTTAGTATTTCCTGTAAAGTAAGTAATCTGTTTTCAGTATGATGCATTACATCTTTCACCTTCTCGATTCCTTTCCTGTACCAGGTTTTAAAAAAAATGTTTTGTTCCTGTATGTTATAGGTAAATTGTTAAACAACAATTGATTCTGAAACTCGGAGCTGTTCAGTTCTTGTTTCACAATCTGCTTGGAGTTCAAATAGGTAATTAAGACTTCTTTCCAGAACTCATTGTCGACTCTATTCCTTTCCTTTCACGTCGTGTGCTCTACAGTTAATATGAAAAATATTGTTCTGTTTGGCTAGTTTCTGTAAGTGCCACTTTGGTATTAAACTCCAATTTTGTTGATCGGTGGATTGAAAGAGTTTTCCAGCCCACTGTAAATATAAAGATTTTTGAAATTCTATTAAATTTACCATGCTGAGACCTCCATCCTTATAATCCGACTCCATTACTTTTTCTCTTCACTTTTTTCGAAAGCCTTTCTGTTCACATATTTTTTCTGTTAAAGAAATCGATATAACTGAGTATTTATCTTACTTAAAATGTTGGCCGGCAGTCCAACTGATTGCATTATGTATACGAATTGGCTAACCAGAAATATCTTTATTACTACAACTTTTCCTTGAATACTCAGGTCTCTTTTACTCCATTCTTTAATAAGTGCTTTCATCTTATCTATCTTCTGTGTGTCCAGTTATCTTCAATGTGTTTTTGCCATTCTATCACTTTCGAAGTATATGCCTAAAATTTTTATCTTGTTGATTACAGTAACTGGAATAAGCCTTTCTTCTCCGTTTAGTGTGCCAATCCTAAGAGCTTTAGTTTTCTGTAAATTTAGTTTTAATCCTGAAAACTTTGTAAACCAGTCTAAAATTTGTAATGACTTAGTAATGTCGGCTGTGTTCTTTAGGAACAATGTCGTGTCGTCGGCCATTTGTTTTATTTTTTAAAAACACTTGGATTCTCTCCCAAAAGACGGTAACGTTATATCTTCGATGGTGCTATTTCTAATCTCAATGGCTAGCAGTTCAACTGCTAAAATGAACGCAAGGGGGGGAAAAAGGACATCCTGCCTGATTCCGCATAGTACCTCAAAAGGTTCCGAGAGCCATCCTCCATAGTTAATGCCACTTGATACACCGTTGTTTAATACCTGTACCCATTTTTTTGAAATCACTACCGAACCCAAAGACATTGAATACATGTAACATAAACGTTTTTGACAGGGAATCAGTGTAATCGATAGCAAGCAGATATCCAGCATTCTTAGTTTTGTTTAAATAATTTATAGCATCATCGATGGATCTTATGACTGTGGCAATATATTTCTACCCTTTATGTAACCTACCTGATCCTCATTTATTAAAATATTTATTACCTTGTTCAGTCTTTCCGCCAGCAGTTTTGCAAGTATTTTGTAGTTAGAATTGGTTAGGGTAATTGGTCTCCAGTTATGCAATTTCTCTCGATCTAGGTCGTTGCCCTGTGTATTAGTGTTATTACTCCCTGCTTCTGAGTGATTGAGAGCTCACCTTTATCAAAGGATTCTTTGAAGGATTCAGTTACTACTTTTGATAATTTGCTTCATTTACATCCAGACGTGGGAAAGTTTCATTTCCTAAATATTGATCAACCTCCTCCTGAATGTCATTTACATCTGTAGTTTGACTATAAAGATTTTTATAGAAACTTACCTGTTCCTGTAAAATGTCGTTCTGATCAATCAAAATGTCTCCTTTATCTGTGCATATAGTTGTGTTATAACTTTCTTTTTTCCCCTTGCCTTTTCCAGGTTACAGAAATATTTAGTATTACGTCCCCCTTCTTCAACCCATTTTACTCTTGATCTGATCTGTGCTCCCCTGGCTTGGTCTCATTGCATTAGTTCTAGTTTCTGCTTTAACCCCGTTAACGTTGTGCTTACTTCTTTGCTATTGAAATCTCTTATTAAGATTTTCTCTACTTCTGTCAGTTTGCTGGAGTTTTACTGTACTCGTTCCTTTTGTTACAAGCTTGTTCTCTGCCAAACTCGCAGCAAAAATTTCGAATTTCGACTTTGAATAATTCCCATTTTTCTATGCGTGTAACATTTTGATTACTATAATCAGCATGTAAATTGTCAAGCATATCATTTTTTTTTCAGGAAATGGGAATTTTTCAAAAAGCTGTTATTGAACTTCCAGTACCCTGGACCACGCACAAAGTCACTGGTGTGTTGAACTCGACAACAACTGCTTTGTGATCCGAGCTTGGGGCATTTACCATCTCACACGAGACACAAAGGTGCACCATGGGGTCTGATATAAGGCAATAGTCCAGACGCCGAGCAATAATGGGTTGTGTCTGCACCAACTAAATTGTTTCTCATTTGGATGAAATGACCTCCATGTGTCAGTCAAATCCAGTGAAAGTATTGTATTATCAAATTCAGTTACTTCCGTGTCTCGATGTGGGCTGACCTGATACGATGTCATTATCAAGGACACAGTTAAAGTCTCCCACTAACAAAAAATTGGTTTTGAGAAAAACCACTGCATTGTTCTTGAATTGGTTTAAAGAAGGATAGTTTATCTGCAGAGTTATTTGGTGTATATACGTTTGCCAAAATAAAATCATGACTTTCATTAGTAAACCGATACAACCAGGATTCTGTCTTGTGACAGCTTTAAGTCAATCTTTCCTGTAAATCTTTTGAGACAAGTATAACTTCTCCTCAACTCCTGTTGGTTCCTTCACTAAAGAGAACTACTCCTTCCCACTGCTTTTCTCAAACAGGAACATCGTCTCGAGTCAAATGTGCTTCCTGCAAGCAGGCAATATCGAAGTGTTTTGTTTTTAAATAATTGAATATAGATATTCTTTTGAATTTATTTGTTTAATCCTCTTACATTTAGGGATATGACACGTATTTTATCCATTGTTGGAGTCATTTAGGTCTTGTATCACTATAAACGTAAAGCGCTTTACTTTCACAATATCGGCCGTTTTCCTTAATCCTAGTCCGTGTCACGTATCGGGTCCGTTATCAAGTTGTCGACCTGAGAGCCAAGGGGCATCAGTCATGCTCCTCAATGCAATCAGAGTCTGCCAGGGCGGAGGAATCGATGGTCTCCACACTGATGTCTTACCGTTTCTTTCTTGCTCTTCTTCTGCGGGCTGCTAACAGTCTCATCAGACCGACGACGCTTGGGGGTCTCAGACCTCTGCTGTGGAGATCTGTTCAGCTGCATAGAGGGGTCCAGTGTTGTCTGGCGAACGTTAGACCGCGCCCTCTGTTTTGATTATTGGACGCCTTGTCTTTTTTAACGCATTTTTTCTCTTTCACGCTCATCACACTCACTCCTTTCCGTGCGTTCTTTTTTTTTGCTCTTGTTTTCGAGCTCCTGTCTGACACCTTGCTCACTTCTTCCGGTCTCCTGTCTCTCTCCATTCAAACTCGCATTCGCACTAACTCTCTGAGATGGGACTGAAAAAAGCTTCACATTGAGGATCACCTCTCTTGTGTCCTGCTTTGTTGCACGACCGACATACAACGTCTTTCACACAGTTCGACGCGTGGTGGCCTTCTTCTAGGCATCAAGAACATACAACAGTCTTTTTAACCAGTTTCTGTTCTCTGTGAAACACCTTGGCTATGAATACGCTCACTTGCATGGTAACGTCTAGGGGCACAGGTGGGACAGTTATGAAAAACAACCTCCTTCCTGTAAGGAAGCGTGTCAACTTGCGATCAGCATCCCTCGCTCTTTCACGTTTAATGGTAGAGCGCAGCTCACATCCGTTCTTAAGGTGAGATTTCACACTACAGTGTCCTCGTGTATTTTTTGCACATCAGAAACGTATTTGTGGACCTGTAGTAGGTTGTTACTGGTGTTTTTTTTTTTTCTGTTGTTTTTTCTTTGTTGTTTTTTCTTGCGCTTTCGGGGAGTAAGAATAATAGGATTACGGTGAGGATGAGGTAAGGATAGGACAGAAGATATGTCTGGGGTCTGAAAGTCCAGCTTTTCTTCTGAGGTGAGTGTCACTTGTCTCCTGTACTATGGACTTCGATACAACCAAAGATTTGATAGTAACTATAAACACACACACACACACACACACACCTTCGTCTGGTGGTAATGGTGCTTAGGGCTGCCATGCGTGTATGAAATCAATTTTGATTGTGACAATCCTGTTACAGCCCCCCCCCCCCCCTCACCACCTTCACGCCCCCTTCTCCCCTAACCCCTGGGGGAAGAGGGGCAGATAGGGGACGAATAAAAACAGCTAGTGAAACGTGAGTGATGAGTGTTCGTTTCTAGGTCTATTACCTAGTATGAGGCTGTTATTTTGTAGAGCTTTCATCTGCCTCAGTCATTGCTGGTAAATGACAACCGATTTGTCATTGCTGTTATAAGCCATCTGTCACTAGGGGGTCGGCCCGCTATTGCGGGGGCCCGCCCGTCACTAGAGCAACAAACAACACATACCGCACAACCATGTATGCACGAAACGTACAGGTGTGTGCGCGCGCACGCGCGCACACACACACACACACACACACACTCTCACACACACACACACACACAACAAACAAACACACACACAACACACCACCACACACACACAACTATGTATGCGCAAAAGCAGGCGCGCGCGCGCGCGCGCACACACACACACACACACACACACACACACACACACACACAAGCACAACACGCACGCGCGCGTACACTCAAACACACATCCTTGTACTGGTGGCAATGCATTTGAAACAGGTCTTTGTTTAGCCACCTTATGGGCGACTTTTCACAATTCCGTGCAAGTCACGGTCTTTCGTCCGGGCTGCACGTGCTCAACCGTCCAGAATGCTGCATGAGCAAACCAGTTTGCGAACACACCGGATGTGGAGGCGTCAAGAACATGAAGAAGAAACAACAACACACCACCACAACTTTGAGACCAAAAATGAACAAGTTTATCGTCAGAGGTTTTCGCATAAGTTTCTTATTTGACGACATTGCTGCTGGGCATTATCAACATATACCCACGTGTGCTTTTCTGCTTTAAAGCTCAGAGAAGCAACTGTCTGAAATTTGTATGTTCTGTGTTCTGTTCTTGAAACAGACGGGCAAGCCTGTGACAGAACGAGGTAGTTTATTTTACACCAGGGGTCAGTGTGAATATCACGTGGTGTGGGCTGGCGCCTGTGTGGACAGTGATTGACAGCTGTCCCACTCAGTGATTGACAGTTATCTCATTCTGCGATTGACAGTTATCTCATTCTGTGACTGACAGTCATGTTATTCTTGGATCCAAAGGATCGAGATATCTGCATGGATTATTGATAGGAGTGGAAGCAGTGGATAGGTTATTATTCGTGTGTGTGTGTGTGTGTGTGTGTGTGTGTGTGTGTGTGTGTGTGTGTGTGTGTGTGTGTGTGCGAAGTTCAGTTTAACGTCCTGTCACACATGCTTTGTAGACGACTAAAATAATTTTCACAGTGTGATCAAAATAATATTAATAATAATGAACATTTTTATGTGCACAGTTCTCTGTTGAACAGAGCACGCGGCCCATTAAAAATTTCATATATATAAACAAAGCAATATTTGACAACTAAAAAATCTGTATGTAAAATAATAATTCGCACAAGACTAAACACAAACACACACACACACACACACACACACACACACACACACACACACACACACACACACACACACACACACACACACACACACACACACCCAGTATCAAGCATCCATACACACTATACTACATCAAATAACAACAGAACAGAAAATGGTATATTTACACACACATGCACACACACACGCCCCACGCACACATCACACACACACACACACACACACACACACACACACACACACACACACGTGCCCATAGATTGACAGCGAAATGAACTAACTGTAAACTTTCTGAAAGATGTGGGTTTTCAGAGAGCGTTTGTTTGAAGGAGTCAAAGTTAGTTTCTCTTATTTCTGCAGGAATAGTGTTCCGGATAGAGGGGGCAGCATGCGACAAGCATCTGTCACCCAATGTCTTTTGGTTATTGACGGGACGATCTTGTAAAGCGGTTGTGAAATATCGTTGTCGCACACACACACACGCACACGCACACGCACACACACGCGCGCGCACACACACACACACACACACACACACACACACACACACACAAGGCGGGGACAAGGGGGAAGGAGAGTGTTGCTTTTTATCGATTGAGCACTGTCTCATTTTTTTGTTTGTTTGTTTTGTGTTTTTAACGGTTATTTTGTGTTCGCGTGTGTTCAACGGAGAGAACTGAAACTATTTAAAAAACCAAAGGGCTAGGTACCACCCCCCCCCCCCTCCACCACCACCCTCTCCAACCACGTACACACATACCTAGGAGGGTGAGCGTGGGGGTAGGTGGGAATTAGGTTGAAGACGAAAAGGGGCTGTTGAATAGTCTGGAGAAGGACAAACCATAGAGGGAGGGATCAGACAGAAACATTAGAAGTACGTATAGGGTATATGTGTGTGTGTGTGTGTGTGTGTGTGTGTGTGTGTGTGTGTGTGTGTGTGTGTGTGTGCGCGCGCGCGCGCGCGCGCGCGCGCGCGCGTGTGGGAGGCGTTTGTATATATGTGCGCACGCGCAAATTCTGTGTGTGTGTGTGTGTGTGTGTGTGTGTGTGTGTGTGTGTGTGTGTGTGTGTGTGTGTGTGTGTTTACGCGCGTATGTTCCTGTGCGTTTGTTTCCCTTGTTGTACTACGCTATTTTTGTGTCCTGTGTGTTTGTTGTGTGTGTCGTGCATAGTTTTGTGTGTGTGTGTGTGTGTGTGTGTGTGTGTGTGTGTGTGTGTGTGTGTGTGTGTGTGTGTGTGATACGCACGCACATGCATGCTTATGGACAGCGATTCCTCAGAATTTACTCTGCCGATTTCAGTACAGGTTTAGTAATCGATTTTTTCCTTGGTTTAAGGAAAACTATTCATCAATCAAGTCAGAAATAGTCAAGGTTTATGTAACTACAGATAACAAACAGGTTTAATGAAAAATGAGTCGATCGTCAGTCTGTCAATCGAGTAGTTTAATAATCAGACGCTTGAATACTGGTATATTCACCCTTTAGTGTAAATATAGAATCTATCCGAAGTTTTCTTTTGCAGCGACTTTAAGCAATTTGTATTGTCCTGACCAGCGAAAAAGTAGAAGCAATGGCACTTAATGTATGAGCAGCCACTTGTAATAAAGGGAAAGGTTCGCAAACTGTAAGATCTCTTTTGATCAGATTTCTGCCCCATCTCTTCCGTCTGACTCTTCTTTTTTTTCCAAACGCAGGAAAATAAAATGAAATTGGCAAGAGAAATGAAATGTATGTCGGCAATACTTCGTTTTGTGTCATCTTCAGCTGTACAAGAGATTCTTCCTGTTACATATTAAATCTGTTGTATTGGATTCTCATGGCGTTGCATGCTCCTGTAGCATTTCAGAACGTTGTCAACATTTACTGCGTCTATGTACGCTCCATGGATCTTTGATGCCAAAAAGCTCTTTATTGTGGAGAGCAGAGGACTAGGAAAGAAAATATTTTTTGACTTTTTTCGTCCTTTCCTTTCCGACCGTCGTCCTTTGTTTTCTGAAAATGTTATCATTGGCCTTCGTCATATTGTCCTTATCGTCCTTGCTGACCATGTTCCCATCTTTAGTGTCCTTACCACGCCTTCATCCGCCTTTTCTTTCTCATGCTATTTATTCTTAACTTGTTTGTTTGTTTTTAGCCTGTGGCGTCCTCATCCTCCTTCTTTTCCTCACCATCCCTTATCCGTCCCTTCATTCCTCACTATGTCTCCATCGTTCTTCCTTCCCTATCATGTTCTCGACCACTATGTCCTTTCTTTCGCGTGGAGTTCTCATACACCCCTTTCCTGTCTCATGATGGTTCTTCCTATGTCTGTTGAGGGTTTCTCTCTTTGATTCCTTCGCATGATTTCCCCATGTATCGTGGATCTCCATGTTTCTTTTTCTCTCGGTTCTTTCTTTCGTCAACCATCTCCGTCATTCTATAGTTGTCCTAATCCGCCCTGACCGTTCTCACCATGTTCTTAAATACTGTTTTCTGTCCTTCATTCATCTTCATATTTCTTTTTCCTCCCCCCCCCCCCCCTGCTGATACCCTTTTTTCCATCTTTCCTTTTCGTTCTCATCATGTTCTTATCTTCTTTCATGTGTCCCGGTTCCATCTTTCCTTTTCTATGTCTTCGTGTGTTTTCCTGTCTCATTTGGTCGTCTTTTTCCTTACAATTTTTTTTTTTCTCGGTTCTTTCGTCAACATTTTTCTCCGTCCTTTTGGTTGTCGTGATCTTCCCTTCCATATTTCTCGCATGATTTCCTCCATTGTCCTTTCCTGCTTTGTACCCACCCATCGTTCCTCATTCATGATGTCCTAATCCGCCCTGACCGTTCTCACCATGTTCTTATATACTGGCTCATGATGTCTTCATTCATCTTCCCTATGTCATGATGTCCCGTTCCATCTTTCTTTCTTTCTCTTATTCATTCTTTTTAGCATCCTCATCCGTCTATTGTTTCTAACAAAGTGTTAGCCCCCCCCCCCCCCCCCCCCCCCCCCTCACTCTCTGAGCACACCATTTATATTTTCTTTCTCATGATGTCCTCATGCATCATTCCTTTCTCATAAGTGTCCTCATCCATCTTTTCTTTCTCATGTTGTCCTCATCCATCTTTCCTTTCTCATGATGTCCTCCTCCATCTTTCCTTTCTCATGATGTCCTCCTCCATCTTTCCTTTCTTATAATGTCCTCATCCATCTTTCCTATCTGATAGTGTCTTCATCCATCTTTTCTTTCTCATGATGTCCTCATCCATCTTTTCTTTCTCATGATGTCTTCATCCATCTTTCCTTTCTGATGATGTCCTCATCCATCTGTCCTTTCTCATGGTGTCCCCATCCATCTTTCCTTTCTCATAATGTCCTCCTCCATCTTTCCTTTCTCATGATGTCCTCCTCCATCTTTCCTTTCTCATGATGTCCTCATCCATCTTTCCTTTCTCATGATGTCCTCCTCCATCTTTCCTATCTGATAGTGTCTTCATCCATCTTTCCTTTCTCATAATGTCCTCATCCATCTTTCCTTTCTCATGATTCTTCATCCATCTTTCCTTTCTCATGATGTCCTCATCCATCTTTCCTTTCTCATGATGTCCTCCTCCATCTTTCCTTTCTCATGATGTCCTCCTCCATCTTTCCTTTCTCATGATGTCCTCCTCTATCTTTCCTTTCTCATGATGTCCTCATCCATCTTTCCTTTCTCATAATGTCCTCCTCCATCTTTTCCTTTCTCATGATGTCCTCTCATCCATCTTCCCTTTTCTCATAGTGTCCCCATCCATCTTTCCTTTCTCATAGTGTCCCCATCCATCTTTCCTTTCTCATAATGTCCTCATCCATCTTTCCTTTCTCATAATGTCCTCCTCCATCTTTCCTTTCTCATAATGTCCTCATCCATCTTTCCTTTCTCATGATGTCCTCCTCCTCCATCTTTCCTTTTTCATGATGTCCTCATCCATCTTTCCTTTCTCATAGTGTCCACACGCATCTTTCCTTTCTCATAGTGTCTTCATCCATCTTTTTCTTCTCATGATGTCCTCATCCATCTTTCCTTTCTCATGATGTCCTCCTCCATCTTTCCTTTCTCATAGTGTCCACACGCATCTTTCCTTTCTCATAGTGTCTTCATCCATCTTTTCTTCTCATGATGTCCTCATCCATCTTTCCTTTCTCATGATGTCCTCATCCATCTTTCCTTTCTCATAATGACCTCATCAATCTTTCCTTTCTCATGATGTCCTCGCCCCATTTTTTTTTCTTTCTCATGATGTCCTCATCCATTTTTGTTTTCTTTCTCATAATGTCCTCATCCATCTTTCCTTTCTCGGAGTCTTTTACTCACTTTCTTTTATCATGATAATTATCATGTCTACATCCATCTTTCTTTCTCGTGACGTCCTCATCTTTCTTTCTCATGATGTCCTTATGGACAATGTTTTTTTTCGGTCGGAACTTCAAACTGCGAACGCCGTGTGTCATGGCTGGGTCAACGAGGCACCGTGTTATTTCTTCGGTGTTCAGAATCCGTTCATTTCTAGCATATTGTTTTCGGTGCATATCATATCTCACACCATTTCATTTTCGGTGTAGGATACTCGTTCATATTAGGCATTATGTTGTATTTGGAGAATACCATATGGAGAAGCCATATTGATTCAATTGTGATCAAAGCATTTAGAAGTCCGAATTTTCCTGAAATTGTCAGCCACTCTTTTTGGGGGACAAGACTCAAGAATTCTTTTGCATTTAGCAACCAATCTTATATCGTCGAGATTAACCTGCATGTCAGGATATATACTCCGGCATCGTATTAGAAGAAACTCCGAATTATTGACAGAGCAGCCATGAAATGGGCCTTGGGTTACATGTGGGTATTAAGGCCTCTGAAGCCTGTTAAGTGGCATATGATTTTCCATACAATAAGGAAAGAAAATTAAGATTTTGTTACATATGTATTCAGACAAACAGCCATGGAAGATTTTAAGGAATTGAATATTAGGTCTACCGTCGATCTTCTGAAAAAATGCTCCCCAAAATTCAAACATACAAACTCTTTCCAGACATGTATTAGATGCTTTTATTTCTTCAAACATTAGGCCCAACATCGATTTTCTGAAAAATGCCACCACAAATTCATATATACAGACACTGTTTAGACATACATTAGATGGTTTTTTTTTTTAATTCTTCAAACAATATGAGGTCCAGCATCTATTTTCCGAAAAACGCCCCCCACCCTCTCCCCCAATTCAAATATACAAACACTTTCGTGATATGTAACAGACGTTTTTAATTCTCCAAACATTAATCCGCACGATGTAGCATCGCCTGTAAATGTACCTCGTGTCCCACCCTGGCAGTTAACAAGCGTACGCGTCAACATTTTACTTTCTAAAACACAAAGAAAGCAGTCTGCATTGTCGTAGCAGCAGCTGCGGCAGCAAGAAATGATTTGGAAGATGCGTTCAATAACCATTTGAAAGTCTACTCTGACGGTTCGGTTCTCGACAATGTAGAGCAAGGCACACTTCTGTGACCCATGCTTACAAAACAGAGACATCATATCACATAGGAAGGCAACATTCAGTCTTTTACAGCTGAGTTTATTGCTATTCTTTTGGTGTTAAATCATCTAGTTTGTATTCGTTGTACGAGAAGAAGTATATTCATATAATGAAAAAAAAGAGAGAAATTTCTGAAACTGCGTGTAAAATGTAGAGTTCAAAATCACGCCTGACAAGATCACGTGCGACAGTTGGCAAGTACGTATTTTATGTCCCCCATTCGTCTTCTCGTCTGCCCCTGGAGATAATATTTGGTGGAGGAAAACAGCGTATTGATGACAACGCCCTGTGGTAGATAAGAATGATGTATCCTGTTGTTCAAATTGGAGTCCACGCGAAGCTCTTAGCGCGCTCAGAGATAAGACAGTTGTTTCTTCGGTACGGGGTGCGCTTTATTCCCTCCCGGTCCCTCTCCCCTCCATCTCCCCGTCCGGTTATCCTCACCTCTCTCTCTCTCTCTCACTCTCTCTCTCTCTCTT
>JADBJO010002650.1:272500-275000 GCA_016801955.1 Conus betulinus
ATAGATAATAATACATACACACACAATACAATGTAGTACAATACAATACAATAAATACAGTGCAGTGCTGTACAGACCAGTACAGTAAACACACACACACAATACAGTGCAGTACAATACAACACAATAATGCAATACAGTGCAGTACTAAACAGTGTAGCACAATACAATAGAACACAGTACTATACAGTGCAGTACAATACAATATAGTACAAAAATACAATAAATACGATACAGTTCAGTACAGTACAATAGATACAATATAGTACAATTTAATACAGTACCGTACAATGAATACAATACAGTGCAGTACAGTACAAAATCAATACAGCACAGTACAATACAATACAACAAATACAATACAGTGCAGTACTATACAGTGCAGTACAGTACAAAACAATAAAATACAGTACAACACAATGCAGTGCATTACTATACAGTGCAGTACAGTACAAAACAACACAGCAAAATACAATACGATACAACACAGTACAGTACAGAACAATAAACACAATACAGTGTAGTCCTATACAGTACAGTACAGTACAATACAGTGCAGTACTATACAGTGCAGTACAATACAAAACAATACAGTACAATACAATACGATAAAACACTGTACAATACAGAACAATAAACACAGTACAGTGTAGTCCTATACATTGCAGTAAAGTACAATACAGTGCAGTACTGTACAGTGCAGTGCAGTACAAAACAATACAATACAGTACAACACGGTGCCATACATAGTGGGCGACTCACTTCCTTGATGAGGGTCAAACGCCTTGCAGGGGACTGCGTACTCCCTGTGTTCGATGAAACCCACGTTGTTCCAGTCGACAGATCCCAGGCCCTGGTAGTCATCACTTATCATCATCATACTCATCGTCATCAATGTCGTCATCGTCGTCGCAGCCGTGGTCCTCACAATCATCATCACCGACACCATCCATTACAGTAGTAGAAGCCGCATCGTCATCAGAATCATCGTCGAAAACTTCATCAGCAGTATTATTACATGATCATCATCGTCGTCGTCGTCATTATCATCATCGTCGTCGTCGTCTTTGATGTCATGATCGTCATAGTCATTATCATCATCGTCATCGTCACTGTCGTTATCATCGATGTTGTCGTCGTCATCATTAACGGTATTGTCGTCATCATCATCGTCGAAGTCGTCGTCATCATCATCATCGTCGTCATCGTCATCATCATCGTCAGTCATAATCGGTAAACGTCGTCATCATCATCATCGTCATCGTCATCATCATCATCGTGATAGGTATTGTCGTCATCACCACATTGTCGTCATCAGCATCATCACATCATCATTGGTAACGTCGTCTTCATCATCGTCGTCATCGATAACGTTATCGCCATGGTCATCATCATCATTGCTGTCCCTCTGCCACAGGTATGTTAATTAATCCAATCTTCGCGTAGTCTGGTCGTGGACTCAGTTGGCGTCAGCTGGACAGCAAAGCCGGTTACAGCTTGACCACTGCAATGGCTTTCACATGCAACACGTTCACGTTCCACAGCACTGCTATAATGATATCATAATTTTCATCATCGTCGTCGCCATGAATTTCTTCTTTCTTCTTTTTCTTCTTCTTCCTATATCATCATCATCATCATCATCATCATCATCATCATCATCATCATCGTTGCTATCATTGCAATGATCTCCTTCTCCTTCTTCTTCTTCTTCTTCTTTCTTCTTCCTCCTCCTCTCTCCTCCTCCTCCTTTTTCTTCGTCAACGTCTTCTTCCTCTTCTTCTTAATTTTCTTCTCTCTTCTCTCCTTCTTCTTCTTCTTCTTCTTCTTCTCCTTCTTCTCCTTCTTCCTCCCATTCCTCCCATTCCTCTCCTTCTTCTTCTTCTTCTTCTTCTTTTGATTTTTTTTAATTGTCCAAACATACAATTACAACTAACATACATAAATCAACACATTAATCCAATCCTTATTCTTCCTCTTCTTCTTCTTCTTCTTTCACTCCTTTTTCGTCTTCTTTTCTTCATCCTCCTTCCCTTTCCTTGTCTTTCCTATTTTTTTTTTTTTTTTTTTTTCCGTTTCTTTTGTCCATGAGACCCATTGTGCGAATCTTTTTCTTCTTCGTTTGTTCACCTCTTCATTTATGTGGATGTTGACAGTGTGCATGGGCTATACTCTCGTGACTAAACAGATGTGGTGCAGCGTTTATGGATTAGTCCGCACGCAGTGGCACCTCCCTCATGAAACAAAAACTCTTTTTTTTCTATTCTTCTTCTTCTTCTGCCCTCCTCCTCCTCCTCCTCCTCATCATCAACATCGTCATTTTCCTCCAACTTCTTCTACCTCCTCCTCCTCCTCTCTTCTTTTTTTTCTTCTTCTTCTTCTTCTTCTTCTTCTTCTTCTTCATCCTCTTCTTCTTCTCCTCCTTTTCCTCGCCTTCTTATCATAATCTTCTTTTTTTTTCTTCTCATCATCCTTTTCCCCCATTTCCCATTCCTCCCCT
>JADBJO010002650.1:280000-282500 GCA_016801955.1 Conus betulinus
AGAGAAGAGATATATATAGGAAGAGAGAGACAGAGAGTGAGAGAGAGAGAACTCAGAACTCAGAACCTGTCTACTGTACATCGGCCTTGGGCCACAATACAGGGGACGGGGCACGGGGACTGGGGAAGTAGTCGGCACTGAGCACAATACATGTGCAGGACATGCAAAACATAAACAAGTCATGGACTTATCGAATATGGAGAAGATGAAAACAATTACCACCATTAACAAAAATGCACCGTTTGATAATTACCAATTTCCATCAACATTGAAGTGTGAAATGTACACAAGTAAAGTGATTATATAATTACCCTATCATTTTGTGCCTTCTATTATAGAGAGAGAGAGAGAGAGGGAGACTAAGAGAGGGGATTGAGAAAGGAGAGACAGACAGACAGGGAAAGAGAGGAGGAAAGATGATATACACACTTCTCCACGCCGTATCCCATCACTTTGATCTCCGAGGGGAAGGCAGCATTGGTCAGGGTGTTGTTGAAGTCCAGGATGTAGGAACGGTTTTTGTACGCAGCAAAAACTCGTTCCGTATCTCACCTGCGCGACACAGAGACAGGGTCTACTGTGTATGCAGGCGTTGTCTTGGTAGCTTTGTTGGTGGGTTGTTTGTTTGTTAGGTTGTCTGCTGGGTTGGTTGGCGAATTCATCGGATGCCATAAAAAATAAAGCGGATTGGAGGAGAGAGGAGAGAGAGAGAGAGAGAGAGAGAGAGAGAGAGAGAGAGAGAGAGAATAAAGAGAAATAAATAAAACGGATTGAAGAGAGAGAGAGAGAGAGAGAGAGAGAGAGAGAGAGAGAGAGAGAGAGAGAGAGAGGGTATTGATGTTCTAGCGCATGGCTCCAAATGAATGTGTGAATACATCCAGAACAAAACTTGGGTTCGACCGTGTTGTTTACATTACAAAATGCCAGTCACCGTACGCTTGAGAAAGTCATAGACGAAGAAAGACACTCAGTCAGGAAGATATTGAGAGGAAGAGGAACATGACGAAGGAGAAGGAGAACAAGGAGAACAAGAAGCAGAAGGAAGACAACACGAGAAAGCTGAAGAAGAAGAAGAAGAAGGAAGAGGTGGAGGAGGAGAAAGAGGAGGAGGAGAAGGAGGAGCAGGAGGAAGAGCAAGATAAGGAGAGGAATAAAGAAGCAGAGAACAGCTATCCTTTAGGCTGGTCGTCTTGCTGTGTTATTAAAGGGTATATATGCTTGGGGACAGATATAACACAGCATAGCATACAACAGCAGAGTGAAGTCACCCTTTGTACTAAAAATTGTAAGTGTAACGCTGGTGTCTTGCTATACACTAAAATGTTATTTGTCCTTTCTGTCTGGGAATGACGCAAGGCATAGCATTACATAGCATAGCATAACGTGGTAAAGTGTGGTGCAATAATCCATGCACTGAAGACTGTAATTGTAAGGCTGGTCGACCGGTTAAATAATCAAAAGACAGTTGTCCTCTGCGCTTGAGGCCAGACCCTAGCCTTGCCTAACCTAGTCTAGACTAGCCTAGCCTAACATAGCATAACATAACATAGCATATCGTAGCACAGCATAGCATAGCATAGCATAGCATAGTATCGTACTGCAGAGTGTCGTGTCGTGTGTTTACCCTAATACTGAAAACTTAAATGGTGCGAAGTCTTCGTCCCGATGAATATTCAAAGGGCATTTGTCCGTTTTGTTGGGGGATATTGCATAGTATAGCACAACAAAGCTTAAAATAACATGATGTAACACAGCAGAGCTCGCGCAGAACGTAGAGTAGTCACCCCTGTGTTGAAAACTGAGACTGTGCCGGTGAGTAATCAAAGAGTTGTCTTTCTCTCCCTACGTGTCCTCAATGATGCCATTAAGACACGACAGAGTTGTCTTTTCTTTTGCTTGAGGTCAGAGCAGACCAAAGCATAGCATAACATAGCATAACATTGTGTGGAGATGAGTAGTTACCCCTGTGTTGAAAACTCTGACTGTAAATCTGGCTGCCCTGCTGAATAATCAAAAGCGTTGTCTTCTTGCTTGAGATCAGAACAGGCCAAAACATAGCATAGCATAGCATAGCACAGCATTGTGTAGAGATGTGTAGCTACCCTTTATGTGAAAAACTGAGACTGTAAATCTGGCCGTCCTGTTGAATAATCAAAGGGTTATCTTTTTGCTTGAGATCAGAACAGACCAAAACATAGCATAGCATAGCATAGCACTGTGTAGAGATGTGTGTCGCTACCCCTTATGTTGAAAACTGAGACTGTAAATCTGGGCCGCCCTGCTGAATAAAACAAAGGGTTGTCTTCTTGCTTGAGGTCAGAGCAGCCCAAAGCATAGCATAGTATAGCATAGCATAGCACAGCACAGCACATCATAGTGTAGAGATGTGTAGCTACCCCTATGTTGAAAACAGAGGCTGTAAATGTGGCCGCCCTGCTGAATAATCAAAGCGTTGTCTTTTTGGTTGAGGTCAGAGCAGATCAAAGCATAGCATAGCATA
>JADBJO010002650.1:285000-296120 GCA_016801955.1 Conus betulinus
AGCAGCATGTTATTGGCATGACTACCAATTTACACCAACACACGCACGCACATCACCCACGCCCCTGCTCACATCCACCCACTCACCCACACTTGCCTCCCTCTCCCATACACCCCCCCTTCCGCATATCAGCATGTGCACAAAATTCCAGAACTTGAGCACGCATGCGCAAAATTGTCACTCATCAATATGAACTCAGCATTTGGGCGAAGGTCGCAGGGAGGGCGGGTAGGGGGTGGGGAGAGGAAGATTTACGCCTCTGAGACGAAAACACAAATTAGGCAGCTGAAAATAAAGTCACTGGTTTATCAACTTGATATTTTGATTGGCATGTATTAGACTGATGATAAAGGAACAAACAAACAAACAAAAACAACCTCCTAACCGAAGTAAAAAGAACATCTGCTGCTCACATTGTCACAGAATCCGAACGAGTTGTTGACGGCGTATGATGACGTCATGGTGGGGTACGTGTTCCGGCGCTTGAAGCTGATCGCTCCGGCGTGGCGTGTGACGATCCTGCTGGCGTCACAGGCCGATAGCGTCACGTCCTCGTCCAGACACCAGGACACCGTGGAGTACTTGTCGAAGAAACAGCTGTTGATGAAGTTGGGCCCTTGGTAGGACGACACAGCCGTCAGAGAGCAGTTTCTGTCCGAAAGAATGGTGACAGTGACGTGAGTGAGAGGCAGTAATGCTGATGCTGTGTGAAATAACTGAGAGTAATGCTGATGCTGTGGAAATAAATGAGAGTAACGCTGATGCTGTGCCGTGGAAATAACTGACAGTAATGCTGATGCTGTGGAATAACTGACAGTAATGCTGACGCTGTGAAAATTACTGCGAGTAATGCCATGCGGGAAAAAACTGATGAATGCTGATGGTGGGAAAAAACTGAGAGTAATGTAATGCTTGTGGAATAAGTGACAGCATGGTAATGCTGTGGAAATAACACGACAGTAATTGAATGCTGTGGAAATAACTGACAGTAAACGTTGACGCTGTGAAAACAACTGACAGTATGGTAATGCTGTGGAAAATAATTGACCGTAACGTTAATGCTGTGGAAATAACTGACAGTAACGTTAATGCTGTGGAAATAACTGACAGTAATGGTAATGCTGTGTGGAAACAACTGACAGTAATGGTAATGCTGTGGAAACAACTGACAGTAATGGTAATGCGTGGAAACAACTGACAGTAATGTTGACGCTGTGGAAATGACTGACAGGCAATACTGATGCTGTGAAAACAACTGACAGTAATGTTGATGCTGTGGAAATAACTGACAGTAATGCTGATGCTGTGGAAACAACTGACAGTAATGTTGACGCTGTGGAAATAACTGACAGTAATGGTAATGCTGTGGAAAAAACTGACAGTAATGTATGACGCTGTGGAAATAACTGACAGTAATGGTAATGCTGGTGGAAATAACTGACAGTAATGGTGAGTGCTGTGGAAATAACTGACACTAATGGCACCTTGCTGATGGGAACAACTGGCAGTTTTATGGTGACGACAACTGGAACAGTAATGGTAATGCTGTGGAAAACAACTGACAGTAATAGTAATGCTGTGGAAATAACCTGACAGTTATGCTGATGCTGTGTGGAAATCCGTGAGAGTAATGCTGATGCTGTGGAAATAACTGACAGTAATGCGTAATGCTGTGGAAAAAAAACGACAGTAATGCTGATGCTGTGAATAACTGAGGTTTTGCTGATGATATGGAAATGAACCGACAGTAATGCTAATGCTGTGGAAATAACTGACAGTAATGGTGAATTAATGCTGTGAAATAATGACAGTAATGGTATGCTGTGGAAATAACCGACAGTAATGTGATGCCGTTGTGGAATGACTGAGAGTAAATGGTAGTGCACTGACAGTAATGGTAAAGCTGTTGAAATAACGGACAGTAATGGTAATCTGTGGAAATAACGGACAGTAATGGTAATGCTGTGGAATGAAGAAGTAGAGTGGTTAATGCTGTGGAAATTAACTGACAGTAACGGCAATGTGTGGAAATACTGATAGTAAATGGTAATGCTGGGGAAATAACTGGTAGTAACGGTAACTGCTGTGGAAATAACTGACAGTAATGGTATGGCTGTGGGCAACAAATGGCCCAGAACGGTTAATGGCTGTGCGGGAAAAACACTGACAGCAATGGTATGCTGTTGAAATAACTGACAGTAATGGTAATGCTGTTGAAAACAAATGACAGGAATGTTGACGTGTGGAAATAAGTGACAGTAATAGTAATTGCTGTGGAAACAATGACAGGTAATGTGACGCTGTGGAAATAAGTGACGAGTAATAGTATGCTGTGGAAACAACTGACATAATGCTTGGACGCTGTGGAAATAACTGACAGTAATGTCAATGCTGTGTGAACAACTGACAGGAATGTTGGGACGCTGTGATGGAAATAACTGACAGTAATAGTTAATGCTGTGGAACAACTGACAGGAATGTTGACGCTGGAAAATAACTGACAGTAATAGTAATGCTGTGGAAATAACTGACAGGAATGTTGACGCTGTGGAAATAACTGACAATAATGGTAATGCTGTGGGAAACAAATGGCCGTAATGGTATGCTTGTGGGAAAACAACTAACAGCAATGGTAAGGCTGTGAAATAACTGACCGTAATGGTAATGCTGTGAAAACAACTGACAGCTAATGGTTGATGCTGTGGAAATAAGTTACAGTAATGCTGATGTGCTGGAAATAACTGACAGTAATGGTGGACGCGTGGCAAAAAACTGACAGAATGGTGATGCTGTGAAGATAAACGACAATAATGCCGATGATATGGAAATGACTGACAGTAATGATAATGCGCCTGTGGACAATAACTGACAGTAAAACGGTAATGCGGTGTGAAATAACTGACAGTAACGGGTAATGCTGTGGAAATAAAGAGACAGTAATGCTTATGCTGTCGAAATAACTGACAGTAATGGTAGGGCACTGACAGTAATTGTAAAGCTGTGGGAAATAACTGACAGCAATGGTAATGCTGTGGAAATAACTGACAGTAATGGTAATACTGTGGAAAATAACTGACAGTAATGGTAATGCTGTGGAAATAACTGAGAGTAACGGTAATGCTGTGGAACAAAATAACTGGCAGTAAGGGTAATGCTGTGGAAATAACTGACAGTAATGGTAATGCTGTTTAAATAACTAACAGTAATGCTGATGCTGTGGAAATAATGACAGTAAACCGGTGATGCTGTGAAAATAACGTAACAGTAATGCTGATGCTGTGGAAATAAACTGACAGTAATGGTAATGCTGTGTAAATAGAACTAACAGTAATGCTGATGCTGTGTACATAATTACGAGGTAATGGTAATGCTGTGGAAAATAACTAACAGTAATGCTGAAACTGTGGAAAACTACTTACAATAATGCTGATGCTGTATACTAAACTTACCAAACAGTGCTTATGTGCGTGGAAATAAACGGAACTAATGATAATGCTGTGGAATGACCGTCAGTAATGGTAATTGCTGTGGAATAACCGCCAGTAATGGTAAAGTCGTGGAAATAACGGACAGTAAGTAATGTGGAAATAAATAGTAATGGAAATACTAATGCTGTGGAAATAACTGATAGTAATGGTAATGCTGTGGAAATAACCGAGAGTAATGCGAACGCTGTGGAAATAACTGACGTTCATGCTGATGCTGTGCAAATAATCGTCAGTAATGCTAATGCTGTGCAAATACTGACAGTAATGGTAACACTGTGGAAATAACTAAGAGTAATGTTAACGCTGTGGAAATAACTGAGAGTAATGCTAATGTTGTGAAATTATGTGACAGTAATCCTGACGTTGTGAAAACATATGTGACGGTAGTGCTAATTACGTGAGAATATGTGGACAGTAATTAAACACTGCTGAGAATATGTGACAGTAATGGTAATTCTGTGGAAATAAACGACGATAAACGTGATGGCGTGAGAATGTAAGTGAAAGTATGCCAGGGTGCTGTGAAAATATGATGTGAGCGTAATGTCAGTGCTGTGCAATAAATAAGTAAATGCATGACTGTGCTGTGTAAAATATTTGTGAAGTAACACGGAATAAATAAGAGTAAATGTCACAGTTGCCGCTGCTGGAGTATAAACTGAAAAGTAATGCCAATGCTGTTGAGATATGTGTGAGTGAAAGTAATACCAATGCTGTGTGAATAATTAACATATGGGACAGTGGAAGAACATGCGAAGAATATTGCAACGCCAGTGCTAATGCTGTGGAATATAAGTGAAAGTAATACCAATGCTGTGAGAATGTAAGTGAAATAAAGCCAATGCGTGAGAATATCAGTGAAAGTAACGCCAATGCTGTGAGAATCATGAGTGAAAGTAATACCAATGCTGTGAGAATATGACATGAAGTAATACCAACGCTCTGAAAATATCAGTGAAAGTAATGCCCGTGCTGTGAGAATAATGGTGAAGTAATGTCAAATGCCTTGAGAATATAAGTGAAAGATCACATGCTGTGAGATATAAGTGAAAGTAACAACAGTGTTGAGAAGTATGATGAGTGGCGATACCAATGCTGTGAGGATTCAGTGAATAGTAATGTCTGCCATGTAAAACTGAAAGTGAAAGGTTGCCAATACTGTTAAAGAAAGGTAAAAGCAACGAATGCAGTGAGAGTATAAGTGAAAGCGAGCCAAACGGTGAGAAATTAGTGAAAATAACGCCAGTGACGTGAGAATGTAACGTGAAAGGTAATGCCAATGTTGTGAAAAAATATACATTGAAAGAAAGTAATGCAGTTGAGTATAAGTGAAAGTCAGATCTGTGAGAGAATAGTCATAAGTCCAGTGACTGAGACATACGGAAACATGCCAACGTTGTGATAGCTATATACACACAGCAGTTTAATGCTGTTCAGATTGTTAGAGAGTCATGTCAATACTCTAGACAGACGCCAAGATAGAGATACAGAGAGCAAGGAGAGAGAGAGAGACAAGGAGATCGAGAGACAGGGTGAGACGTGAGCAGAGGGACAGAGAGAACGATCTGAGGCTTCCTGTGATGAGACAGGGCGACGACAGACAGACTGGCAGAGCAGAGAGACGGGAAGAGACAATGTACACGCGCACAGAGAGAGAGAGACAGACAGACAGACAGACAGACAGACAGACAGAGACAGAGAGAGAGAGAGAGAGAGAGAGAGAGAGAGAGATGAGACAGACAAACAGACAGACTGGCAGAGACAGAGAGACGGGGAGAGGACAATGTAAACGCCAGAGAGGAGAGAGAGAGAGAGAGAGAGTCGCACAGACAGACAGACATACAGGACAGGCACAGAGCTCAAGACAGACACAGGACAGACAGACAGACAACACGAGACAGAGTGACAGAATGAGAGGGACAGATGTCCACAGATAGAAACGGAGACATAGAGCCTGGCAGTCCAGAGATATGGACAGACAGACAGACAGACAGACAGACAGAGGGAGAGAAAGAGCGACACAGAGAGAGAGAGAGAGAGAGAGCAAGACAGACGGACAGAGACATAGAGAGAGAGAGAGACAGATAGACAGACAGACAGACGGGAAGCACAGAAGAAAAAAAAAAAGAAGAGGAAGGGAAGCAAAAAGAAACCAGAAGAGAGGCCTCCAAGAAAAACGCCAGGCATTAATGAACAGACTCCTCTCTCACGGGTCGCCAGCGTAGGACCGGTTCATGGACAGAAGGACGCCCGCCACTTTCTTCTTCTCACGTTGCCCGTGTTGTCCGTCTCCCCGATGAAGATGCACTTGTACAACTCCGTGCCCGAGTTGAAGAGAGTTGTGCCCCTGTGAAGCCCTCCTGGAATCCGCCAATCTGCGATTGGTTAGTTGGGTTTCGTTCAGGTTATAACATCCCCCCCCCCCCACCCGCATCTGAGGTGATAGGATATAGGGGTGGGGAGGGAGGGAGGGGAGGTAACCACCCCAGGCGAATGCAGGGAGGGGAAGGAGAGAGGGGCCTGTATAGCATGACTTGTCACTTTCAGAACGACGGTATACGTTAAGACGACAGCCATAACGGACCTATTTACCCTGAAACTGCTATCGATGTACTTTGCAACTAAAATGAGCGTCTTTCTTACAAAAATGTGTGCACACACATCTTCTGATTTTTTTTTTAATGCGACGGGGGGGGGGGGGGGGGGGGGGGGGTTTTGATTTTTTCATCTATGGGCATGACACAGCAGAAGGCAGATTTTTCTGTACCTATCGTTTAACAGATTTCTCCCTATGCAAATTACTTTTCAAAACTAATTCATCAGGATTCTCTGGCACAAATTCAGGCTACCACGCCATAGGTTTTTTTTTCTTAGTGGTTGTTTTTGCTTGTTGTTTGTTTGTTTGTTTTTTTTCCTACCCAATGTCATTCCAGCATCATCCAGACGCGCAAATTCACGTGCAGGACGTAGCGAGAGTTGTCGCTCTTTTGGTCATAACGCTCAAACACAATGGTTACATACCGCAAGAGCAGGTAACTCTCAAGAGCGTTATCTCGAGATTTTTTTTTTTCTTTAAGACTTTTTCTTCCCCAGTTCGTCGTAATTCGTCGTATTTTCACCCGATACAATTATTCTTTTTTGTTTTTAAATGTCGAAATCGTTTGGGGTGAAGGGGTCTGCCAAAAAACTTGGGGCCAGTAAGATGCGAAATCGCAACATCTCAGTATAAACCCAGCGCTTTACCACAGTTACTGAGTCAATCATTACTACGTGTCTGTCTGTCAGTCTGTCTGTCTGTCTGTCAGATGTCATGTAAGTCTTCCGCGGGTCGCCTAACTTGAAAGACAACACTAAGTGTTAAGTCGTTGACGTGCAGAGGCGGATCAAATCGTCCACGAGGGAGGGGATTTCTTTTCAGAAATCTACAACGACCAGAACTGTGTTGAATGTTGATGGTAGTGGGGGATGGGGAAAGGGAAGGGGGATGGGATGGAGGAGAAGAGGAGGGGGGGGGGGGGGCGCAGCAGAAGGATTTAACAATGAAATGGATTGTCGTTTAGCGGGGGAAGAAAAGGAAAAGGAAGGAAGTGGATTGTCGTTTAGAAGGAAGGAAAGGAGAAGGAAGGAAAGGAGAGAAGGAAGGAAAGGAGAAGGAAGGGGGAGGAGAGGAAGTGGCGGGGGTGTCTGACAACACAACACACTCTTACTCAATGGAAAGGGAGGAGAAGGGGTGGTGGGTAGGGGGTGGGGGCAGCGAGAAGGTGGGCCTTAGGGAGCGCGTGAGCGCCATCACACACACACACACACACACACACACACACACACACAACATATACACACAAATACACATAACATAACATACATACATGCAAACACACACACACACACGCACACGCACACACACACACATACATACATACATACATACAGATGCATAACATACATACATACTCACGTGGAGAAAGCAACACTCACGTTGCACCTACCCACATACACACATTTTATTCATACATACATCCCACTGTAATACATACCATACATACTCACGTGGACACACACACACACACACAAACACACAAACACACACAAACACACACACATTTTGGTTACACACCACACACACAACACACACACACCACACACAAATTCACACACACACACACACACACACACACACACACACACACAAAATCACACACACACAGAACACACACACGCAACGCACAGCAGGCACACACCCACGCACACGCACACGCGCGCAGCACACACGCACACACACACCACACACACACACACACACACACACACACACACACACCCACACACACACACACACACAACACCACGAGCACTCGATGAGGATGATATTAATTATCCACTTTCCATTTTCTCGAAAAAAAGCATTATCAACCCAATGGTTATCAGAACTGTCATCATCATTATAATCTGTGCACTAAATCATCAATTTGTCGTCATCAACAATTGCGTGTCATCATTATGATTACGATCAACACAGCTACCTTTGTCGTCGTTCATCATCATCACCACCGTCACCATCATCATCATCACTATATACCATCACTACCACTGTCATCACTGCAACCATCCTCATCATTTACCACCACCATCACCGTCGTCATCATGATGATGATCATCATCATAATCATCATCATCCTCTTCATCATCATCATCATCATCAAAATCGTCGTCGTCGTCGTCGTCGTCGTCGTCGTCATAATCATAATCATCATCATCATTATCAAAACCACCACCATCGTCGCCATCACAATCATCATATCATCATCATCATCACCATCATCAACATCACCATCATCATCATCATTCACCACAACATCAGCTTTATTATCATCATTCTATAGCCATCTCTATCATACACCGTCACATCATCATCATCATCATCATCATCGTTATCAAAACACCACAACACACAGCCACCATCCGCCATCATCATCATCATGATATTTTCACCATCATCATCATCATCATATCATCATCATCACAACCACCATCACACTACATCACCATCACACCATCATAATCACCATCCTCATCATCATTATCATAATCTTCACAGCAAACCCCCCCCAACACATCACCACCAATACCACCTACATCATCCTTAATTTGTTAACATCACCCATCCATCACAACCACCACTACCCCACCAACCGCCATCATCATATCATCATCACAACACCACTACAACCGCCGCCATCACAATCACACCACCACTTTAGTCGTCGTCCATTATCCTTCATCCACATGAGCTGTTATTCACTGACTTGCTCATCTCCGCCCAGACGGGCACGCCATTCAGGTGTGGGGGTCGTACTCGTTCTCTATGCGGAGGACGGCGTTCTCTGTGATGTTGCCCCTCTTCTCCAGACCCCGGCTGTGTGCTGATCTTCTCGTCCATGTGAACCCCTGTCTGCACAGCAAGGGGTCAGGAACACGGGGGTAGAAGGAGGAAGAGGAGGAGGAGGAGGGGGACGAGGATAGGTCGAGAAGAAGAGGAAAAAGAAGGAGGAGAAGGAGGAGACGAGAAGGAGGAGAAGAAGGAGGACGTTGAGGTGGAGAGGACGAGGAGAAGGACGGGAAGTAAGAGAGGAACTGGAGGAAGAAGAAGGAGGAGGGAGGCCGAGGAGGAGGGGGGAGTGGGAAGAGGAGGAGGAGAAGAATGAGGAGGAGGTAGAGGAGGAGTGGGTCGAATCCCATCAGTCATGTGGGTTTTTCTGCCCGACCGGCTCTACCCAGAGTTGAGTTTGCTGCGGACTCAGTTGGGAAGATGGGACCACACAGTCGAGTTTCATCACTTAAAGGATGCGTTTCTGAGAGTGTTGCTCAAATTTCCTGACCAACACTGCAGGTGCCTGTATCTCTCGGGCTCTGGTTGACGCCTGGGGGATATATTAGGAAAGGAAGGTAGAGTACAGCCCTGTCATGTAGTCTCAGACCGAAATGGAAATCCGTAGCATCATCTCATAATCATCCTCATTCTCTCGATCAGCATAAAAAAAAATGTCTCAAATTCTGTGGGCCTCTTCATGCCCTGCTCTCATGGTGACTCAATTTCGATGTCCTCTCCACGTCTGTGGCCTTGGTTTGGTTCCGTCGGGGTCACGGTATCGGCGAGTCCATGGGGGCTGTCGTTGGACGGACGTGGTGGCGCCTCCGGAGGGAGAGCTCACTCACGCCGGCTCCGCGACTAAGCAATTATCGTCGTCAGTAGGGGGCTTAGTAGGTGGTGTCCTGCGTATGTTAGATCAGAACAGGCGCACTGAACACCCACGAAGTGACTCGGCAGCAGTGCAGTGTCTCCCCGGTGGGTGCCTCTTGACGACTTCACATTGACTGCTACCCAACTTGGGATTGCCGGGGACGGTGGGGCCGCGGCGGGGCCGACCGGGTTAAAAAAAAAAAAAAAGGGGAGAAGCGTTGGATAAAAGAAAATGATGACCCACAGCATGGCAAGGGTGGTGGGGGGAAGCAGATACTATGGTAATACCTGAAGAGGGGGGGGGAGGAAAAAAGATGAGAGAGAGAGGACAGACGAGACAGATGACAGACAGACGGTTACGGACAGGCAGGCAGAAGAGACAGATAGAAAGATAAACAGACGGACAGACAGGCAGACAGACAAGGACAGACAGACAGATACAGTCGGCAACCTGTAGACAAGCTGTGCGCACATCTTTGTTGGAGTGCGCAAATTGCCGCTGAAGTGCAGAGGGAAACCTATTGGGTCGTGCATGCTGTTGAGGCCTTCTGCCTGTCAAAGGACGGATTCCTAGCGGAGCGTCCGGAAACGAAAAGACGGACATGTAGCCCTGTGCCATGCGCCACAGAGTGGTTTCAAGTGGAAGTGAGTGACAGCAAGCAGAAACTGAGACTGAGGACATTTACAAGAAAAAGGAAAATTGTACAGCCGACCCGACCACAGGACAAAACAAATCATAAGACAAAAAAAAAACGGAGCGTTTTCGACCTATTGGGTCTTCTTCTCTTCTTCTTCAGCAAGACAAACCAAAAGTGTGAAGGCAATGTCATACGCAAGGAACGAACAGTCAGCTTACCTCCTCAAATTGCCCAGATCGCAGACATCTATGTTGACGCCCAGTCTGAGGAGATAAGTGGTGTTCAGGTCTTGCGTTGTCCATTAGTGGGGTCTCAATGTTGTTTGTCTTGTCCTGAAGAAGAAGAACAAAAGAGGTCGAAACGGTCGTGTCGTGTGTTTATTGTGTAATTTGTTGTCTCTTTCGTTCCGCGGTACATTAGTATTTGTCCCATTTAAGTTTTTTTTTGTTTTTTTTTTTTGCCCGAATGGCAAAACAAAGCTTATCTCCACTTACGAACAACCTTTAGATAAACAAATTGTTCATTACAATCACTCCTTACTAAATGCAGCGCTTGCGTTCGGCAGATAAAGGTAGTAATCTCACCAACACATGTTACCTGAACCTGAAGGAGACTGAAACACACACATGTCACCCTCATTCCACAACACGGGGCAACCACATGGAAGTGACTTTTACCTCCACTAAGGATATGCATCAACTGTGAATTTCCCCCTGACCACCGAGTAGGCTAAGCCTACATTAATTGTAGCATGCC
>JADBJO010002651.1:0-10000 GCA_016801955.1 Conus betulinus
ATCAATATCAATACTACATTCTGACATAAGTTCACAAGTGAAATTTCTAATTGGCTCTATGTATGATATATTTTTTAGACCTTTTGGGGTATTCCTTGTTGGAATCCATAAGAATTTCATCAGTAACAGAGGTTTTTTTTACAGATAGGCCTCTCAACGTATTTGGACACATCCAACGTTGTTCAGTAAAGGTAAAATTGTCTCCTAATAGCATTTCATTGTGTTTGTGTGCACTGGAACATCCAAAGCTAATTTTAAAGCTTTTACTATCTAAGCTTTGCAGTTTCTTTAAAAGGTAGTCAGATGCAGAGAAGTATACTTCCTGTCCATATATTAATTTTGATCGGACTAACGATGTATATAAATGTAAAAGTGCGGTACAGTCTTGAGCCCATGGTTGACAACATATAATTTTGAGCAAATTTAATCTTTTCCTAGCTTTATCTATCAAATTTTCCAATATGCTTTTTCCAGTTCAGCTTCGGTGTTAAAAACACTCCTAAGAACGTGACTGTTTTGCTTATATTGTAGAACATTGTCGTCAAGAATAAGGTTGGGCAGAGCCTTTGGGTTTTCGCCATTATTAAAAAGCATTAAACAAGTTTTCTCACCAGATAATTCAAGACCGTTCTCTTTCATGTAAGCAGACCTGTCCCAATTCTCCTTGATACATTGTCTGTACAAATTTTACTGCCCTTTTTTTCGAGTGCTTCCTTAATGAAGTATTAATCCAAATGGCAATATCATCTGCATACTGCACTACATTGGTGGTTTTTGACAATGCCTTTGGAGATCATGTATAAGGATCGTAAATAATAAAGTGCAATAACAGAACCCTGAGGAATGCCCCTATCTATTTTCCTGAATGATGAATATATTTTTTCCAATTCGTGTACATATATTTCTTCCTTCTAGAAAGTTTTTTATATAATCATACATATTCCCAGAAATACCAATATTTTTTCAGTTTATACAATAATCGAGCATGCCAAACACGGTCGTATGCTTCTTTACATCAAAGAATGTAGCTAGTGTACTTTTTCTGCGTGAAAATTGCTTTTTTATATGAGAAGTTAGTTTCACTAAATGATCAGTTGTGCAACGCCCTTTTCTGAATCCAGCTTGCTGGACTGGAATAATGTCATTTTTTTCACAATAATATAATAAACGTGTTTGTACAACTTTTTCAAGAAGTTTACCAACATGGGATGTTAAAGCAATGGGTCTATAGCTATTTACAGATGTTCTCGTTTTACCTTCTTTTGGTACTGGTACTACCACTGAACTTTTCCAGATTGTAGGAATAGTGCCGTACGTCCAACATTTTTGAACAACGAATGTAGTAATATTTTCCACGAAGAAGGCAAGTGACGAAGAAGCTCGTAAGAAATACCATCTAGGCCCACTGCTGAATCATAAGATGTAATGGATTCTATCGCTTCAAGAAGTTCTGATGATTGTAATGGAGAATTTAAGTAGTTATTATTGTCTGGTATGGGACTCTTATATTGTTCTTTTTGTTCCCTCTTTATGTCTATGGTACTTGATTTCTGCTGGAAGATTTACAGCTCGACTATTTTTCCGAAAGAAATGGGAGAAAGCTTCCGCCTTATCCATTGTGCTTGGAATTCTTTTGTTAATTTTACAGGGTAAGCTTGTGTTTTGTAACAATTTTTTTCATTTGTTTTACTTTTTTCCAAACTTTAACATATCCTTCGATTCTTTTACTTCGGTCTCACAAAATTCTGCCCAGTATTTCTTTTTAGCTTGAGCAATATTTTTTTATTACATTTGTTCTTTTCTTGCTTCATAAAGACAAAATTTTTTTCTGTCTTATTTCGTAACCAAGCCTTGTAACTTTTTCGCTTTGATTTAACAGCTAGTCTACATTCTTTCCGTCCACCATACATTACCCACATATTTACCAATCTTTTTAAATTTACATTTAGGGATAGAAATGCTCGGCTGCTAACAGTATGACTTTGCTGAAATTAGAATAAAATAAATTAACATCATCGTTCTCAATAAATGTTGTGTTATACGATGCAAGAAAAATCTGGTAGGCATCCCAGTTGGCAAGTTTATAATTAAACTTTGGAATTTTGTCTTCGATGTCTGTTACATCATTATTTATGTCATCATCAAAGAGATTATAGTAATGGGGAGGTGATCACTTCCCAAACAATCTCTCCCTATAGACCAATTACAGTTTACTGCAATGCTAGTGAAAACTAAGGATAAATCTATCGCGCTAGGTTTGTGAGTTTGAAACATCTGGAATTCTTGTGATTCGACCATCATTTAATAAAACTAAAGAGGAATCAATATATTTTCAACGAATCTGTTGGATGAAACTTTAGAACACTCAGAATCCCAAAATGGTGCATGGGCATTAAAGTCGCCAACAATGATCCATTTCTTTACTTGTTAAATTTGTATTCTTCAGCCAGTCTGTGTTATCCTCTTGGGGTCCATTAGGATAATATACAGAAAGTACATTGTAAACTGAGTCTTTGTTCACTTTGATTACAGCACCTGTAGCAAATACACCTTCATCTTCCTGCGGCACCGGAAATGGAACGATCCTAGTAAATTCCAGGTCCCGTCTGATGTAAAGAGCAGTCTGGACTTTTTTGTTTGATTCACTGACTGTGTAAAGTGGAGGGTAGAAATAATTCTCCAAATTAGGTAGTCTGTGCTTTTCCACATTCAGAGACTGAAGTGCTAGCACAGAGTGGTTTCCCTCCAGAACATGATTTTCAAAAGATAATAAATTACTGGGAAGTGATCTGGCATTCCATTGAAAAATTTTGAAACAATCATTTTGCTTAGCTTTCATGGCAAACTGCAAGTTGTAACATAACTGCTGTTATGCAAATTATAGGCTTTCACGGCACATTCTCCACCCAACAAAAAAATTGATTGATATTGAGAGTGACCTATTACAGTAGTAATAAATAGGAAATAGCCTGCATTGGGGAACATCTTCTTCTTAACAAATAAACTATACAATCAAAGAAAACACGAAAAGAACAATGTTATAAAAACAATAAACCAATGTCTGAATAGCGCACTACTACGTATACTGACTATGAGAACATGAAGGCTATGAACACTCGTTATTCAGGGAACTTGTATTGTCTCAAAAGTGCAGGTCTGACCTCAATTAACACTTGCAATGATGATTGTGGTGTGCCTTCACAAAACAGAATATCCAGGTGTATCTAACACACAAAGCCATCATAATGCATACATTTATACTCAGGCATACATACAGCCACACAAGACACACGCGCGCGCACACACACACTCACACACACATTCTCATCAGTGCGTAACACACACACACACACACACACACACACACACACACACACACACACACACACACACATCACGCACGCACGCATCTCACACACACACACACACACACACACACACACACACACACACACACACACACACACACACACACACACACACACACACACACACACACACACACATTCACATATTAACTACAGCTCAAAATATACATTGTCAAGGCAGTCACCAGTGGGGGTACCAAAAACCCCTCCAGTCAAAGAACCCCATATGCGGCTGAAAGTACGATTTGGAACGTCGCTTGGGCTGATTCCAGAAAAGACCGTGAAGATGTCTGCCCAAGTTTCCGGCCAGCACTGACGCTCCTCGTTGGTTGGGGTGAAGCTGATCCCGGAGACCTCTCGGCTGCAGGTTCTCGTGACTGATGAAAGAGATATTCTTGTTCTCCACCAGCTCGGCGAACACCAAGGCGTTATAAAAGTCTCTTTTTGCATTCAGGGAAGGATCTTTGACTGGCGAAATTTTGCTAATAACAACTTTCACTTTCTGATGCTCAGACTGTAACTTGCGCACGGCAGCAACAAAGACTTCACTGCAGCCTGAGGGGTCTTGTTTCTCAGGGTGTTGA
Organism: Conus betulinus; assembly: GCA_016801955.1. NCBI lineage: Eukaryota > Metazoa > Mollusca > Gastropoda > Neogastropoda > Conidae > Conus > Conus betulinus. The sequence goes on from JADBJO010002651.1 coordinate 3,953, forward strand.
TGCCACAGTGCAACACGACAGCATCGAGTTCTTGGTAAGCGTTTACAGCAGATCTAGCAGCTCTTTCAATATCATCCATGGACAGGCATTTACGTTTGATGAAACAAAGTCCATAGGAAAGACCAAGCCTACGTGCCTGCACCCCATTCAGTACAGAATCGTGCAGGATGGCAATACCAGGAAGATCTTTTTTCTGTCTGAAGGTACTTTTCAGACTTTGATCCAGCATTTCGAACTTCAGTAATGACTTTTTTTTTTTTTTTTTTGAGAGGATGACGCGACGGCATTACGTCATCGGGAGTATCTGCATCAGAAACCGCGTTCTTTTTCCCTCACCGCAGGCAAGTGGATGGATGGTTTCCTGGCTTTTCTTCGGCTTGGTAAGTCTTTAGGGAAGGGTAACACTAGCAGATGTTTTAACAGCATCAGAGTAGAGCATATTCTTCTGAATGGGCTGCACTATTTTTTACCGCCCTTTCCCTTCCGACACATTATCTTTTCTCAGATTCATAATAATATTGGAAAGGTGAGCTATTGTTGTTTCCAATGCTTTGACTCGATCGCATAAAGTGTCAATGGTTGTACTTACGCACGACGGATTTTTACAAATCGATCAGCGCAGGTGTTAGTGCCGGGTCGAGCAGGGAGCATGCCGTTAGAAACTTCGTCCAGTTCTAACACTTCAGTAGAGGTCGAAGCATCCTTCTTCTCATTCTTGCTTTGAAGCTTTGTCTTCTCCTTGTTCATTGAACATGTGTCTGTAGGAGTCTTAGCTGACGTTCCTCTCCTAGGCTGGAACCTAGTCTTGGTCATTTTCTGTCCTTTAGAGAACATACTGTCCCAGAAGGAAATTAGACAGTTGTTGACGTCGCCATATTGCGCAGGATCTCTCCACGGACGCGTGGTAACATCGGCCAATTGTCTCCTTCCCGGTCCTCCTGTCAACTTAAGTCCTGGCAGCAATTCCTTTCGACCCCGTCGATCTGCAAGGGCAAGTTCCGCCCAACAGGACAGGCAGACCATCCTGATGAATTGAATGTTCTTCTTTTCAGCGTTGAAAATTTGTACTCTAAACTACATGTTTTTCCCTTTCATGAATTTTACGTTTCTTAGTTTGATTTTGCTTTCTTATTCATACATTTGTTGATGATTTTTTTTTATTTCAGTGATATGATTCCTGAACAAGTAAAATTTACAAGTCCTATCAAGAAAACTTTCTCTACAGGGTAGAAATTTAAATGGGGTTTTATTGTTGATAAAGATATTGTTAGTTAATTTCGTGTTTGTAATTGGAATTAATTGTAAAAATGTTGTTGCCATAAGGAAACAAAATCTGTTTTCAGTTGTGACAAAGATATTGTATTGATCTGTTGTTATATCCCACCAAATAGTAGCCCCATGTAGAACCTAAAGAACTTTAAAATGGGTGTTGAAAAAGTAGAAGAAAATATTTTCCACATTAACAACTACTGGTATATGAATGCTGTGATCAGTGGTGACCTTAATGGAAGGACTGGAAACGAATGAACTGGAGGAGTAAAAATGATTAATTATTCTCCTGACATGGATGATGATGTTAATGTTAATCATTAATGTTAATTCCGCTGATATTTCACAGAAGAAATCAAAAGAAAGTGTACATATTCGGTTGTTAATTGATAAATCTATGTTTCTGTTAAACTGTGCAAATTCTTAATGATTGCTGCTGGGGTGACGAAAAGAGGTGATTTGACTTATGTTGCTCCATAGTGTTGTAGTGTTATTGATTTTGTCATCATGTCAGATAAGCTGTTTTCTACATGGAGATGCTGTTTGTATGTTGGTGGTCATATTGATTTGTGGCACTTACCTGTGGAGTTCAAATGAAATCTTTAAATGAGGGGATTACTGCCAACTGACCTACTGTTTCTAAATCGGATCATATGGTCGCAAGGTTGTCTGTTGTGTTATAAAGAAGAGCTAAACGTGCAAATATGCCAACAAACACTATAAGAAGCTTATTCAGCACTGAATACTGATGTTAACAAAACTATTGACATTTCACAAGATCAATCTGTAGTGCTGCAACTGCATGACAGGAACAGTTGGGGCACATAAAAAGAAAAATAATATTTGGTTTGATAAAAAATGTAATAACAAAAATGTAACAGTCAGAAGGCTACTAGGACAATTTAAATGATCAAATAAGCTTGTACGATTGAAACAAAAGGCATATGTCAGTGAAAGAAACGAATACAAACACCTACTTCATCGAACGAAGTATGACTCTTAAAAATAGCAAGAGCACAGAATCTGAAAGAGTCAATCAATGATCCGAATTGACATTGGCAAACAATTATCTCAGTTAATAGGAAATCATTAATCTACACAACAAAATCACTACTGAACAATGCTGTGAACACTTTCTTAGCGTATTCAATGAAGCAGTCTCAACATCACAATGTGTAGAGGATATTACATAAGACAATGGGGAAGCTGCATCTGATATTTTTTGATGAGCTTATTTCTAAGCAGCAGGTTCCTGCCAGTATCGGTAATCTCAAAACTGGCAAAATTGAAGGCTTTGACAAAATTGTTGGTGATATATTAAAACATACAGGCAATACAATAATCGACTTTTTTGTCATGTTTTTCTATGACCTGTTTAATTTAGTCTTCTTTCAGAGAGAATGCACTAAATCCATCATGTATCTGTGCATAAGATAGGAAATATGAACAAGCTTGATAACTACTGTGATATAGCACTAACTAATATTGTTCGTAAGGTATACACATTTATTTTGGGTGAAAGGCTCACTAAATAGGCAGTAAGAAAGACAATTGCAATAGAGCTAGCATGTTTTAGAACTAGCTTTAGTGCAAATGACCATATGTTTACATTGTATGCAATAGTGCAGAAATGTTTGCTTAAGAGTACCAACGTGTATTGTTGCATTTGTTTAGTTTAGAACAGCCTTTGATTCGGTGAACAGAAATGCACTATGGATAGTCCTGAGGAAAACTGGTGTAAATGAGAAGTTGTACTGTGCCCTCAGAGATGTTTATGACTCTGTATTGGCCTGTATCTATGATAAATGCTGTCATTCAAATTATTTTGAATGTCCTAGAGGTGTGAACAAGGTTGTCTGTTGAGCCCCTTACTTTTCTCATTTTTTATTAACGAGCTGGCTATTGATTTATCAAGAACAGGTAAGCATGGACTTCAGCTTTTTCCAGGTGATATGAAATATTTCTATTATTATTTGCTAATGATGTTATTCTATTGTCTGATTTAGTCACTGGTCTACAGAATCAACAATATTTAAAGATTAAAGCAAAACTGTTTATGTTTGACAGTCAGTTTTGAAAAAAAAAATTGTGGTATTTAGGAAAGGAGGGCATTCATCTGAGAAAAAAAATGGTTTTGTGGAAACGATTGAATTAAGATAACCAATTCATTTTGGAATATACTTCACGACAAAACTGAGCATTACTGCTGCATTGTCTGAGACTTGCAGGAAAGGAAAAGGGGGTCATAGAGAAATGCAGCAGATTTACAGATACTTCTGAAACTATTTGATACACAGATTGAATCAATTCTGACTTACACAGCTGGTTTGGGGTCTTGAGAAAGATAGCGATCTCATAGAAATTGTACATACATTGCCCTTAAAAAGGATTTTTGAACGTTCTCCTTCACGCCTCAAACAAACTGGTCTATGGAGAAATTGGTAGATTATCTCAGCATAAAAGCAACGATGAAATGTACTAGATACTGACTAAAGCTCCTAAAATTACCTGTGTCACGACTGCGCGGAAGCCATATGAAATGTTTCTTGTACTACATGAATCTAGGCATACAAATTGTTAACCAATGTGCTGAACATGTTACGTGGAAATTCATTTTGTATAATGCGGATCTTTGAAGACAGAGTTATTTCGTGTAATTAAGAATAAAGGGCAAAGAAAAGCTTTATAACATTTGGACTAAGGCTTAGTGGGCTTTATAACTGCAAACAATGTTTCTTGATTTTGCATGCATAGGAAGATGAAAAGAGTCTGATTGTAAATTCCATCATGTGAAAGAGAAATAAAAAAAAAATGAAGCTATTTTCTTATTCTATGCACACCTCACAAAGATATCTAAAAACAATGTATTGTATTTGACTCGCCTTCTTACATTACTATCCAGAATCGTATTGCAAATGTTTCGTGGAGCAACAATGAAATTGATAATTGTTTTAGCAAAATTCACATCATAAGCCACGAACATTAGAAAAGAGACACTCAAAAGAAACAACTAGTGATACACTTAATCACTGAAACGTTTTTTCAATATGATCCGCTGTCGTGTGCCTGTATGTTGATATGTGTGCGTGTATGAAAAAGGGAGGGGGGAGGGGTTAGAGGTAGGGTGTGAGTGGGGAGAGGGGGGGCAAAGAAAGGAGGAAGCTGTCGGAAGGAGTTGTGGGAGAGCGGTGGTGGGAGGGAGAAAGGTGGGTCAGATGAACGACCGGTTTTTACTCAGTTATGTTCAAACATGCCATCTTGTGGTAAAGAGACGGAAACGTAGTAAGACACACTCAAGAGACAAAGAATCAAGAAGATGAAGCAGAGAGATCCGTTTCACACTCGTTTTACCTGTATGTGAGAAGACTCCTCGCCTTCAATGGCAAGGCAACGGACAGACACCTGTCCACATTAACGACGACGATGTGAATTCCTGTAATCAAGTTGGTGCATAAGGAGACATTGACGATATTCGCGGTGACCAGAGTGAGCCAGTTGGCTTTCCGAAGACTGTCTGTGAAGTAACAGTCAGGAATCAACAGGAAGTGGGACATCAGGTTTAGAAAGTCAGCTACTGCCAACGAAAACAGCAGCAGGTTAATTCGGTCTGACAAACCTTGCTGTAAATCACAACACATGTCTTTATAGTCAGCCTACAACTGATTTGAGTTTGTAAATCGAACAACATATACAACACCGAAAAGACGTGTTGAGAAAGACCAACAGAAAGCAATATTTAAAAAAAAAGGAAAATATCGAGGAAACGATTTGTTTTAAATGAAGAGTAAAAGAGAGAATTAATGGAAAACAAAGAGCAGCTGGCTGCAATAGAGAAGAAAAGATCAAAAGCGTGTCACTTCGTTCTAGAGTTAGATGGGTAGCCAAAGAAGAAAAGATGTTTACTTTTGTATCTGGAGAAATGTAATTACGTGAGTAAAACAAAACAATAATTAAATCTACAAAGAAAAATGGCGTAGAAATTTTCGACAGAGATGGCATTACGAAAGAAGGAAAGAAGTTTTACAAGGTATTCTATACAGATAGGAAAAACCCTGCAAGACCGAAATGTTGTATAACTGATGATGATTTATCCAAAAATTATCCACAGAAGGAAGCATCACTTTGGGGAAAGCTGATGTTGCATAGAAGACATATCAAACACAACAAAAGCCCAAGATAAAAATTTGTAAGGCAGAGGTTTTCAAATGTTATAGGAAACAACTAAGACTATTTGTGATAAGATTTATAAACAAGGAAATGTTGAAAAAGAAGATATGAGCACAAAAGGAAAGGCTGATCACATGTGTACCCACATTTGAAAAATCAGGAGGCATAACCAAAAAAATGGAGACCAATATTTCTTCTAAATATAGTTTACAAAAAATACGGTCTACATGCATTCCAACTCAATTAAAGCCGGTAATGCTGTAGTTCATAAACGGAGATCAAGGCAGTTTTTATGATAACTCGGTTTACTGGAGATAATGTCCGGTTCATATATGACAAAATTCATCATCTAAACAACGAAAAACTGCCTGGCCTTCTACTTTGTGTAGACTTCAACTCATTTGCTTGGAAATAGATGTTTCCTTTTCTGTATGCTTTCGGATTTGGACACGATCTTTATAGGTGGATAAGCACTTCTTGTAAGCATCAAAAGTTAGGTGTTATCTTAATGGAGTCTCATCAACATGGTTTCCCATTGAAAGGGGATGCAGGCATAGTGATCCGATTTCTCACTATCGATTCATTCTAAGCGTTACATTAAGCATTAATATT
>JADBJO010002651.1:15000-17500 GCA_016801955.1 Conus betulinus
AATCCATTTAACTTCATGTATTCCGCCATCCTATTTAGTTCATCTTGATAGATCTTTCTGATGAAATTTATATCGCGCTGTGGAGTTTTCTTTTTCAGAGTTACTTCCATCCACATGCAAATGTCGTCTGCATATTGAACGAGAACTACCTTTTTAGATAACTTATTAGGCAAATCATACAATAGCAATGAGAAAAGAAGCGGAGCTAACACTGACCCTTGGGGGATTCCCATTGACAAAGTTCTACTGGTGGAATATGTTTTTCCTACTCTTGTTTGTATTACCCTATCTTTCAGAAAGCATTTAACATAATTGTATACATTTCCTGATAGTCCAATATTTTTAAGTTTGTTTAACAGCTGTGAATGCCACACTTGATCGTAAGCCTTGGTTATGTCAAAAAATGTAGCAAGGACACATTTACGTCTTGCAAATTGTTTCTTTATATTTGTTGATAACTTCACTAATATTTCTGTAGTAGATCTCCTTTTACGAAGCCAGCTTGATTTACAGGAATGATGTCATTTTTTTCACAGTAATGTGCTAGTCTATTCAAAACAATTCTTTCTGATAGTTTACAGACGTGTGATGTTAATGCTATAGGTCTGTAATTTTTAGGATCACTAGAAGACTTTCCTTGTTTATGAACTGGGACAACAATTGTCTGTTTCCATGTTTTGGGCATGTCGCTACTATTCCAGCAAGTACTTAGCAAAGCATGAAGAAAAACTACAAGATTTTCAGGTAAATTCTTTAGCATCTGATTAGATATTGCATCTGAACCAACTGATGATTTCCTTTTTGGAATGGCTCTAATGGCTTCTTTTACTTCATGTACAGTTATAGGAGCATTTATGTTAATGCTATTATCTGGTGGTGGATCATCATAAGTTATATTACTTTCTTCTTTTTCTCTGTAAGTTCGGTCAGTGTTTGTTAGACCCTCAGGACGGCTGACATCAGCGAATAAGTTTTACAAAAACTCTGCTTTCTCTTTAGCAGTGGGCAGATTGTTATTATCTATTTTTATGGGATACTGTGGTGATGTCAATCCATTTTTCATAGCTTTCAGTTCTTCCCATAGTTTTCCCATATCCTTACTATGTTTTACTTCAGAGTTACAGAAATCATTCCAATGTTTCAATTTTGCATATTCTATATTGCATCATCACTTTCTTACCCGTCTTTTTCATTTTTTCATGATTACTTGCTGATCTTTTTTTTACAATATATCTTAAATCTTTCTTTTTTCTTGTTATTTGCGCGTTCACATTCCTTGTTCCACCACACATTTCATTGTGTTTTTTTTAATTTTGTGTTTTTTTTTATTTTGGGGATCGATTTATCTGCTGCTGTTAGGATAATTTTACAGAATTTATCATACTGATTGTCTATATTTTCTTCAGTAGAATATTCTAAATCTATGTTTTTAAGGATGTCTATGAAGAGTGACCAATCTGCACACTTGTAATTATACTTTGAATAACATCTTCTGTGTTTTTCTTCTTCTGCTGCTGCTATGTTTTTAAAGATATTACGACTGGAATATGATCTGATCCTAAAGAGTCATCTCCCGTTTCCCACACTGCGTTGTCTACCAACGATGGAGATACAAAAGTTAAATCAATGGCTGAGGGATTATGATTAGATATATCTGGAATACGAGTTATATTTCCATTATTCAGTATGTAAAGAAATAGAATCCGCTATGTTATCTAACAAACGGTTATTAGAAATATAGGAACAACTCTTATCCCAGAAAGGGGCATATGCATTAAAATCGCCCCCAATAACCCACTTATCCGTTTGGTCTTGGAACCCTTTCAACCATTCAGTGTTCTTATTATCAGGACCTTTCGGAAGATAAATTGAAGCAACATTAAGAATCAAGGATGAAGTGAGTGAACTTAACCATGGCTGCACAGCATGACACAGAGGAAATATTATACACTGGTGGAGTTCTTTCACAAAAGTCCAGGTCTTCACGTACATAAATGGCTGTTTGCACTGTCTCCATATTGTTCATAAACTAGAGGGTGGTAAAATCCAGGTAGATATGGTAATTTATCACAGCTCACATTTAAAGATTGTGGTAATAAAACATGAAACTTATTTGCTGCTAGATATTGATTTAAGTACGATAGATTTTTTTGTGTATATAGAACGACAATTCCACTGTAGAATTGTAATGTTTGGCTTTTTATGAGCTTTCATGTATATACCACAATAATTTATATCATGTAGACATTAACTATCTTAGAGATGACTATAGATGAAAACAGAAAATCTTGATGATTGACTGTAAACAGCTGAGAGTCAAAGTACGACCAGTTAGTAGAACCAAGGACGTGGAAAAGGCGGAGGGTGAAAACCTTGGCAACTGTAACGAAAGGTTGCGGGTCTCTCTCCGTGGCTTTTCCCAAAACATTCCATGCAGGTGTTTGCCCAGGGTCCTCGCGATGGTGCTCGCTCCTCTGGTCGTGGGGTGAACGTCGTCAGC
>JADBJO010002651.1:20000-50000 GCA_016801955.1 Conus betulinus
GCCTGCTTGCTTGCGTGCACACGCTTGTGCGTGTGCATGTGTGCACTGTGACAAACTTTATCATTGGTATTTGCTCAGTAAGCATAGGGTTGAGTAAATTTTGTTAAGATCTTTCCAGCTAGTGCATGCTTAAAAAACGTCAATAAATCATAATGATCACAAAATATGCGTTTAACATTTTCAGCAATAAAATCAATAGTACAAAATCATCCTTTTCGTATATATGATTATTACTATCATATTTGCTTTATACGCTGATAAAGGACACGTTAACAAGGATCACATGCAATCACATGCAAACAAACAAACAAAAAATGTAATCAATTCTCAGTTATATTTTCAGTGATCAGATCATTTAATGCTATTTATAATTAACAGGGGTGGAGGTATGAAATGACGTACGACGTAATACAGAACTAAGCTAGACTACATATAAAGTGTAAGGCACGTTCGGTCCAAATATTGCGTCATACTAATGATGCACGTTCTCATTATGCAGAAACTGTGACCACACTGTCTGACAGAACTAGGTCTGTAGGATGGACAGTTGACTTTGACAGGCGCACACGTAGGTTATTCTGTAACATGCAGGCAGAGCGGCCATCCTCAAGGTTAGGGCATCAGGGGTGCTGCAGGAGGAAGAGAGTAGGATGGGAGGCGAGGGTGGGGGAAGGAAGGGACTGACACTGACCGTCAGATAAAACCAGGAGGTGGAGGGAGAGGAGAGTGAGTGTATTAGCGCCTGAACAAACAGAAGAGAGAAACCGGTTGGTCACACGAAAAGTAGTAAAGAACTTGGGGGGGAAACACAGAAGTAAGAAAAATTTACACCCAATCAAGACAAATGACCTTTGCCGGGTCACAGAGAGAGTAACACAGAAGTAAGAACTTGCCGGGTCGTCTGATAAGGTCAGAGCTGACTGCTACCTACACTTTCTTTGCACTCCCAGCAGGTGGTAGTACTTTATTCACACACTCACTTCTTTCCTAACCACCCTGTGCCATTACATGTATTCATTACATGCGAGTCGAAAATGGGAAATTACCATTTTCTTAATACTTTTTGTTTTATCAACCTTTCATGTACATCCAATCAAGCCTTTCTTTTTGCACCTTTGGTAATTCCCATTTCCAAGAGACCTTGCTTAAAAGTTATCACAAACTAAGCAAGATGACATAAGCCAAATTCTACCTCTAGTCAAATCTTTTTTATATTAATGAAACTGAGGTCATACTGTTCTACTGTGCATTCTGTTTCACAATGTTCATGGTTTAAAAAAGGCCATGGGTAGTTTTAAGTAAATATGCACACTGTTTGAAATATGTTTTCTATTAGTTGCTCTTTGTATGTATCAGACATAATGCATACGGGTGGACTGGGAAGCTGGCCACTGAAAACTGGACTCGGACATATTACCTTACTGGCTTTGCGTGCCAGCTGTTAGAACAACATTTGTTGCATTGTTGATGGAGGAAAAGTATTTCACCAGTACAATTACAGTCAATTTTAAACACGACTCTTTCTATTTTTTTTTTTTTTTTGATGATTCCAAAACAAAACTAATCTCTGTTTCCTCCTTTACCTCTCATGTCACATTGGAATTGGCTGCACAGCATGTAAAATTGTATCACCAAACGCAGGTTCTGCTTCCACTCTAAATCAAGAACCTAAGAAAATACTAAGTGGCGGAAATCTCCACCGCTGACCTGCAGCATAAGGTCATGAGATAGCACCAGCTTGTGATGACGTTTAGAGTCAACTGTTCACTCATTGGCTCAAAATGGAACAAACCCTGATGACGTGGACATTCTTTAATTACAACACACACACACACACACACACACACACACACACACTAATTTCGTATTTTCTATTTGCATCGCTTGAATCGAGTTGTTTTGCTTTTTCTGTTCTTACTGTACTCATTTCTCACCCTCTGGGTGTATTTTCTCTCTCTCTCTCTCTCTCTCTCTCTCTCTCTCTCTCTCTCTCTCTCTCTCTCTCTCTCTCTCTCTCTCTCTCTCTCTCTCTTCTCTCGTCTCCCCCCCCCCTCCCGTAATTTTGCATTCTCGATTTTGCATCGCTTGTATCTAGTTGTATTGCGTTTTCTGTTCTCTGTGATTCTCCAGCTGCAAACGCATCAGTTTGTCCTAGCTAAATTATGGAGTCAGGCGTAGCTTCCAGAGGTGGAAAAAACGGCAAGGGAGAGAAATCACATAAATCCGACGCCATGAATCACTACTTTAGACTGTAGTTATAAACCGCTGACCTCAGCCTACCCTGGTTTCTTCTACGTATTCAAAAATACTCATCTCTGACCGATTGAAATGCGTGCAAGTATGAGCCGCTTGTGTGGGTAGGAAGAAGAACTTGCCGAACACGTTAAAACGCCTAGGCAAAACATCTGCAGCATCTGGCAGTGCAGAAAAAGACAGATTACATCAAAGGCGTCAAAAGAGCCTCTAAAGCTAGTGGTCAAAAACTTGAGACAGTAAACAGCTTCAAATATCTAAGAGCGACAGCTGAAGCTGAAGGGTCCAAACCAGAAGTCTTCTTTCAGAATGGCCAAAGCATTAACACCGCTCTCAAAACTCAAAACCATCTGCAACAACATCTCTCACAGATGCAAAGTAGGAATGACGAGCACATGGTGATATCAATTTTCAACTGTGCTTGTGAAACGAGGATCTTGACAGCAGATCTACAAAGAAATGCAGGCATTTGAAGTGAGATGCTAAATAAAAATCATACACATATCCAGCAAAAGCCGTGATACTAATGAAAAATGCGCAAAAGAATCGAGTCAGCCATTCGCCCCTTTGAAGACCTGCTGACAACAATCAAGAAACGAAAACTGAAATGGTGTGATCACATTTCTGGATCATCCGCACTGCAGTAAGCATTTAGAAGGCAGCTGCACCAGGACACAGAAGAAGGGCCAGAAACAAAAAGTCCTGGGAGACAACATCCACGAATGGAACAAGTCTGACCTTTGGCGAATCCCATAGAGCAGCTGAAAAGAGAAAAGGAAGACTATTAGTTTACGTGTTGTCCAAAAGACCCTAGGGTTAAAGGGACTGATGGTGACAATGAGTTTGAAGGACAAGCAAGGCGTTGGGACCTAGAGCTAACCGCTTCAAATTCTGACCATCCACCGAACACTAAATAGCCAGCCACCATCTAATGATCATGACTAAATAATCACATTAGTTACCTGCTGGAAACCATTCACTCACCATTTTGCATTGACTGATTTATAATGCACCCACTGCCTTCTGAATCCTCCCTTACCCCATTAGTTCCCAGTGTAACTGGGTCCCGGAATATGGCTCAGCTGGTTCTCAGATTAAAATGGAACTGGAACCTCTCATTTTGAAAACACGTGGAGTGAGATATCGGTATGTTAAACTTCTTTTCTCACATACATGTACAGGAAAGCTTTTAAATGTTGAAGTAAATGGTGGCGATCTGTAAAGGGTTTACAAATATTTGATACACCCTGAAGTTGATATGTTGCTGAGTTCACAGATTTGAAGGTTGATAGATTCCACTGTTTATATACTTGTTAGTTTAGATACCGTTTTGTATTTGTCCTGTCAATATGGATGTCAGATAATCAACCATCCTCTGAATTGTCATCCCACACATTTTTTCCATGCATATACTGCCTGATACGTGGATATGCAGGTCTTCACATGCAGCCATAATGTGCAAACTTGCATGTGTATGCACGTATTTGGACATGCCAAAAAACACGCGTACAAGCACGCAAAAATCAAGACAATGCTTAAGCAAAGCATATCATTAGCATCTCATGTAAAAAGCCACATTGTAGAATTATTTGCCTATGGAAGAGATGGGGAGAGGGTGGTTTCTTGGTCTATATATGTCACTAGATTTCTCCAAATAGTAAACACTGTTGGAATATTTGCTGCGAAGCTAAACAAATATCGTTCCAGCATACGAGCAAGTGTACCTGGCTGAAACATTTACTGGGAAGCCAAATAAATGACACTCCACTAGCGAGACAACATTGTTGGAATATTTGCTACAAAGCCAAAAGGATGAAGCTCAACACTTTATTCAGTACACACTGTTGGACAATTTTGCTGGAAAGTCAAACAAGTAAAATTCCAACAGCCAAGCCAGTCAATACATTGGAAGATTTGCTTCAAAGCCAAACAAACCAAATTCCAACAGCCCAGCCAGCCAACACTGTTGGAAGATTTGCTGTGAAGCCAGGTCCCTTCCCAACAGTGAACCAGGTGAAAACCTGCCCCTTCATTGTCACATAATTTCAGGAAACACTACAATGGCGATATCCTAACTGATATCAGAGAAGGGTTCTGTGGCAAGTAATCTTTCATGTAGATTCAGTTTTTCTTGGTGAACTAGATGCCTGCATTTCTCAAGGCTGGTCTTTGTGTTACCTTGACATTTCTTGGTAGTGGGATTTGAGTCCATTTGGTGATCAAAGTATCCAGGTGACATGCTCTTGTTGAAGTTATGGTTTTGCTTGTGTAAATCGATGAGATTTTTCTTTCCCGAAATAGCTATAGAGAAAAAACAAAAACGAAAAGTAGAGAGAGAGAGAGAGAGAGAGAGAGAGAGAGAGAGAGAGAGAGGTTTTGTTATGTGGGGCCATGCAAAATACAACATTAAAAACTTCTGTGACGTGACCGTGGCCATTTATTGACGTAAGACGTTTGCCCTTGGTGGATTCCACAAAGTAACAGACAAAAATATAAAATGCAGTAGCTATTGTCGATCCACTTCATGATGACAGAGTAATTTCCTTGGAAGAGTTTACAACCTAAGCATGTGTTCTTGCTTTGTAGTTACTGTTGTTGTTTCTTCCAAAAACAAACACACACCCTCTCATGTTTGTCGGAATGCAGAACTCAGTGCAAGATAAGCACAAAAGTTGATTGAAGAGTTCAGGCAAGAAGCGACCCAGATGAATCTGTTCACCACCAGGAAAGTGTTGTGGTACTTTCTGTACACATAACGTTCCGGAAACGCATCGATCGCAATTTCATGACACATATCAAGGAAGACGAGAATGACATAAACAAACACATTCACAAATAGCACACTCACATCCACTCCGACATGTGTGTGCGCGCGCGCGCGTGCACACACACACACACACACACACACACACACGCGCGCGCGCGCGCGCGCGCGCGCGCGCGTGCGCGCGCACGCACGCACACACGCACGCACGCACGCACGCACACACACATACGCACTCTCGCGCGCACACACACACACACACACACACACACACACACACACACGCACACACACACACACACACACACACACACACACACATTTATACTTATTATCTCGCTTCTTGGCTTTCCTCATGTCTCCCTTGTAGACTTCCTTTTCTCTATAAGGGTAACATCTTTGGGGAATTGTCCAATTTCCGAGATTATGAGTGATCATCGTCTGTGTCTCCTGTATGCTTATATCTTCTTTCCTAGTGTCGTCCTTGCATTTGTTTTCGTCGTTTTTTCGTCAAGGATGATTACCGGGAATGTTTGGATGCTCAGGTTTGACTGCGATGGGTGTCATAACTTACTCTTTTTTTTCTTTCTTTTTAACTTGCATACAAATGTACATCAGTAAATGTAAGACACGGATCTGGATGGTAGGAAACTGCTGACAAAAGAAAAAAGAAGGAAAGGAGGAGAGAAAAGAAGGGAGAGGAAAGAGAAGGGAAAAAAGGGAGGAGGATGCCCTTAGAGAAAAGCTAAGTGGTGAGCCGGGTTTTAACACATTTTACATACATATCTACGATGCCCACCTCTGTCTGTCTGTCTGTCTGTCTGTCTGTCTGCCTGCCTGTCTGTCTGTCTGTCTGTCTGTCTGTCTGTCTGTCTGTCTGTCTGTCTGTCTGTCTGTCTGTCTGTCTGTGTCTGTCTGTCTGTCTCTCTCTCTCTCTCTCTCTCTCTCTCTCTCTCTCTCTCTCTCTCTCTCTCTCTCTCTCCCTCTCCTCTCTCTCTCTCTCTCTCTCTCTCTCTCTCTCTCTCTCTCTCTCTCCTTCCTGGAAAAAACTGTAAGAAAAGAAAACGAAGAAGTCTTTTGTTTCAATTATGTTATTCTCTTTATATAAGCAGCACATTATTCGAGTGAGAGTGCCAGTACACCCCACATTAAAAACACTAACAAACCCAGACACTCTGTATCAAGCGCCAAAACACTAAAATCAGCAAAATGTGTCCATTTATGAGAAAACATAGACGATGCATGGTGTGTAAGGGACTGATTGGAGAAGGAGGAAAAGAAAGGGAAAAAAAAGAGTAGTGGAAATTGTTTTTTCCGCTTTTTGTTTTTTTTGGTTTTTTTTTTTTTGTTTTGGTTTTTTTTTTTGCAGATGAAGAGGACAGTGTGAAGCACCAAAAAATGAAGACGTGGATTTCGGCCTTACTTTGTGTTCAATGTTGGCGAAAAGCATGATGCGTGCTTTGGTAAGTTGTTTTGGAACTGTTTATACCATTAGTAGCTGTTGATCATGTCCTTTTGTCTGAATTTATTGCTGTTCTTAAAAATCGGACTTGTAGTTGACACTAGGTAACATTATTTCTTGCCTTAAGATTAATATAAACAAAAGTAATGTTACAATGTTTATAAAGGAGAACTTTTAAGTGCTAAGGGAAATAAGCTTTTCGATGGAAAGAATATGCCTGTGCATATGGATACGTGCGTGCGTTTAAATGTCCACGTGCTCACATATGTATCTATGTATGTATGTATGTCTCTCTCTCTCTCTCTCTCTCTCTCCTCTCTCTCTCTCTCTCTCTCTCTCTCTCTCTCTCTCTCTCTCTCTCTGTTGAAGGACCGAAAAGTGGACAACAGATGACATAGCCAGGGCACACCAAGTGGGTCATAGCGAGAGCGATCAGCCCAAACTAATGACCATTAATTTCAGTCAGTGGAGAAACGAGGTGTACATCACCAGGAACCACGACTACAAAGCCAAGATGAAAGACAAAGGAGTAAGAGTGGCCAACGACTTCTCTAGAAAGCAAGACGCCATCGTAGCCCAGGCGAGGAAGGAGGGGAAGGTGGCCTTCAGGTGTGGAAAGCTGGTGGTGGAACCCCAAGACCAGACTTAAGGACCTGTGCTGAAGTGGCAGCATAGCAGAGGACGCTTGTTGGCTCGGTGAGACCTCCCATGGACGCCCCCCTCGTCGCAGCAGCTGATGACGGAAAGCAGGGATCACAAGGATGTCAGCTACGACCAGGGTGATCAGTGAAAAGATCTTCCCAGTCACATCGATGAAGACAGCCAGTGAAGCAGTGAGCGTGGTGTATGTCCTGGCCTCCATGACAGCAGCGACAGAAGCAGTCGAGGCGGACAGACGCCTGCTAACATCAGCCAGTTGTCTCCTTCCCAATCCTCCTGTCCTGGCAGCAATGCTCCTTTCAGCCCTGCCAATCTGCAAGGGCAGCTCCTGGCCAAACCGACTGGCAGGATCATCCTGATGAATTGAATTTTCTTCTTTCCAACGTTGAAAATTTGTATTCTAATCTACATGATTTTCCCTTCCATGAATTTCATGTTTCTTCGTTTGATTTTGCTTTCTTATTCAAAGATTTGTTAATGATTCTTTTGATTTCAGTGGTATGTTCCCTGACCACTTAAAATTTACAGGCCCTATCAAGAAAAACTTTCTCTACAGGGTAGAAATTCGTTTGGGGTTTTACTGTTGATAAAGAAATCGTTAGTCAATTTCGTGTTTGTAATTAGATTAACTGTAAAAATGCTATTGCTGTCAAAGGAAACAAATCTGTTTTCAGTTCTGACAAAGATATTGCATTGATTTGTTGTTCTATCCCACGAGAGAATAGCCCCATGTACAACCTAAAGGAGGTTAAAGATGGTGTTGTTAACTAAGAAGGAAATATTTTCACATTAACAGCTACCAGGACTGAATGTTGTGATCCATGGTGATCTTAATGCAAGGACTGGAAACGAATAAACTAGAGGAGAAAAAATGATTAATTATTCACCTGACATGGAGGATGATGATGGAATCATTAACAATGTTAATTCCACTGACATTTCACAGAGGAAATCAAAAGAAAGTGTGAATGATTTTGGTCGCTCATTGCTAAATCTATCTTTCTTGTTAAATTGTGCAATTCTTAATGATTGCTGCTGGGGGGGACGAAAAGGGGTGATTTGACTTATGTGTCTCCATATTGTAGTGTTATTGATTTTGTCATCATGTCAGATAATCTGTTTTCTACATGGAGATGCTGTTTGCATGTGGGTGGTCATATTGATTCATGGCGCTTACCTGTGGAGTTCAAATGAAAATCTTTAAATGAGGGGATTACTGCCAACAGACCTACTGTTTCGAAATCTGATCATATGGTCGCAAGACTGTCTGTTCTGTTACAAAGAAGAACTACACTCGCAAATTTGCCAAAAAAAACTCTACAATATGCTTATTCAGCACTGAATACTGATATTAACAAATCTATTGAGGTTTTCACCAGATCAATCTGTAGTGCTGCAACTGCATGACAACAACAGTTGGGGCACATTAAAAAAAATGATGACTGGTTTGATGAAGGATGCCATAACAAAAAGAAAACAGCCAGAAGGCTACTAAAACAATTCAAACGATCAAATAAGCTTGAAAGATTAAAAAAGCATATGTCAGTGAAAGAAAAGAATACAAACACCTACTTCATCGAACAAAGTATGCATCTAAAATGGCAAGAGTACTGAATCTGAAAGAGTCAATCAATGATCGATTGACATTGGCAAACAATTACGTCAGTGAATAGAAAATCAATGATTTACAACAAAATCACTACTGAACAATGGTATGAACACTTTCTTAGCGTATCCAATGAAACAGTCTCAATGTCACACTTTGTAGAGGATATTACGGAAGACAACACGGAAGCTGTGTCTGATGATTTCTTTGATGAGCCTATTTCCAAGCAACAGGTTCCTGCCAGCATTGGTAATATCAAAGCTGGCAAAAGTGCAGGCTGTGACAAAATTCTTGGTAAAATAATAAAACATGCAGGCAATACAGTAATCGACTTTCTTGTCACGTTTTTCCATGAGCTGTTTGATTCAGTAATCTTTCGGAGAGAATGCTCTAAATCCATTCTGCATCCGTGCATAAGAAAGGAAATGTGAACAAGCTTTATAAGTACTGTGATATAGCACTAACTAGTATTATTAGTAGATTATAAACATTTGTTTTGGATGGAAGGCTCACTAAATAGGCAGAAAGAAAGAGAAAATTGCAACAGAGCTGGCAGGTTTTAGTACTGGCTTTAATACAACTGACCGTATGTTTACATTGTATGCAACAGCGAATAAATGTTTCTTTAAGAATACCAAATTGTACGTTGCCTTCGTTGAGCTTAGAAAAGCATTTGATTTGGTGCACAGAAATGCACTATGGACAGTTCTGAGGAAAAACCGATATAAATGAGAAATTGCTCTGTGCCTTTAGAGGTGTTTATGACTCTGTACTTGCCTGTATATATGATAAATGCTGTCATTCAAATTATTTTGAATGTCAAAGAGCTGTGAACAAGGTTGTCTGTGGAACCCCTTACTTTTCTCATTTTTTATTAATGAGTTGGCTATTGACTTATCAAGAAGAGGTAAGCATGGTATTCAGTTTATTCCAGGTGCTATAAAAGATTTATATCATTATTTGCTAATGATTTTATTCTATTGTCTGAATAAGTCACTGGTCTACAGAATCAACAATACATAAAAATTAAAGCAAACCGTGTGTGCTTGACAGTCAATTTTGAAAAAAAAAAAAAAAAAACATTACGGTATTTAGAAAAGGATGGCATTTATCTGTCTGAGTTAAAATATGATTTTCTAGAAACGATTCAATTAAGATAACAAATTCATCTTGGAATATACTTTGCAACAAAACTGAGCATTACTGCTGCTTTGTCTGAGACTTGCAGGAAAGGAAAAGGTGGTCATTAAGATATGCAACAGATTTACAGATATTTCTGAAATCATTTAATACACAGATTGAATCAATTCTGTCTTACGCAGCTGGTTTGGGGTCTTGAGAAAGATAGTGATCTAAAAAAATTGTACATACATTTGCCTTAAAAAGGATTTTTGAATGTGATAGTGGTCTCATAGAAATTGTACATACAACTGCCTTAAAAGCGATTTTTGAACGTTCCCCTGCACACCTCAAACAAACTGGGTCTATGGAGAAATCGGTAGATAATTTTTTTGCATAAAAAACACGATGAAATGTACTAGCTACTGGGCTAAAGCTCCTAAAATCACTCATGTCACGACTACGCAGAAGCCATATGAACTGCTTCTAGTTCTGCATGAAACTAGGCAGAGCAATTGGTAACCAACGTTTTACGTGGAAATTGAAGATTTCGTATAATGTGGATGTTTGAAGACAGAGTTATTTTGTGTAATTAGAATAAACGGAAAAGAGACAGCTTTATAAGATGTTGACTAAGGGTTAGTGGGCTTTATAACTGCAAGCAATGGTTTCTTGATGGGAAACAGTGTGATAGTAAATGTCCATTGTGTGAAAGACAAACAAAAAATGAAGCTATTTTCTTATTCTACTGCACAACCTACAAAGATATCTAAAAAACAATGTATTATATTTTGATTCACCTTCTTGTATTACTAACCAGAATCATTTTGCAAATATTTTGTGGAGCAACAATGAAAAGTGATAATAGATTAAGCAAAATTCACATCATAAGCCACGAACATTAGAAAAGAGACACTCAAAAGAAACAACTAGCGATACATTTAATCACTGAAACGTTTTTCAAGATGATCCACTGTCGTGTGCCTGTATGTTCACATGTGTGCGTGTATGAGAAAGGGAGGGGGGGGGGGTTTGGAGGTGAGGTGTGAGTGGGGAGAGGGGGAAAAGAAAAGGAGGAAGCTGTCGGAATGAGTTGTGGAATTGGGAGCAGTGGCTGGAGGGAGAAAGATGGGGTGAGGCGAACGATTGATTTTTACTCAGTTATGTTCAACCATGCCGTCATGTGGTAAAGAGGCGGAAACACGGATAGTAAGACACACTGAAGAGACCGAACTAGAGGCAAAGAATCAAGAAGATGAAGCAGAAAGATCCGCATCACACTTAGGCCACAAGTCAGCTAGGCCTCCCATGCACACACACACCCCCCCCCCCCCCCCTCCCCCGGGGGTTATAATGACTGGTATAAAAATGTTCCTTGGAGTGTTCTGAATTTCATGTTCAAAGTTTTGGCTTTGTTTACAACATGTGTCTTAGAGAGCTCTGTTTCAAATAAATAAAGTATACACTTGAGCAGATTGTTAGATTATGTGTTCCGTATCAGTATTTTTTTATTCAAAGTATGTGTAGACTGGGGAGGTGTCACTGCTTCTGCCTCTGTGCTACAATCCAAAGACAACATTAGTTCGAGATTCCAGAACCACCAGTCATTCATAACCAACATCTTTACTGAATTTTTCTGAATTCGGCATGAAACTGAATCATCACATTTTAGACCATACAGACTTAACTCTCATGAATTGCTTTTTCATTGTTTGTCTCTGTACAAATAGAAGAATTCTGTCCAAGTCTTTAGGTAACATGTTTACAAAAGATGTATGGAAGATGCTCAAGTGAACCCTTGAGTTCGATTTACATCATCCAATTATTTGTTAAACTGACTGTCAAAGGCATGTGTTGTGATTTACAGCAAGGTTTGTCAGACCGAATTCACCTGCTGCTGTTTTTGTTGGCGGTAGCTGACTTTCTGAACCTGACGTCCCACTTTCTGTTGACTCCTGACTGTTAATTCACAGACAGTCTTCAGACAGCCAACTGGCTCACTCTCATCAACGCTAAAATCGGCTGTGTGTCTGTGTGTACTAACTTGATCACCGGGACTCACATCGTCATTGTGAATGTGGACAGGTGTCTGTCCATTGCCATGCCATTGAAGGCGAGGGGTCTTCTCACATACAGGTAAAAGTGAGTGTGCAGTGGACCTCTTTGCACTGTCTGCTTGTTTCCTAGCTTGCCTTCATGTGTCCTCTGTGTGCGTTTTCGTCCATGTTACTATGATGATTACTCTCTCTCTCTCTCTCTCTCTCTCTCTCTCTCTCTCTCTCTCTCTCTCTCACTCCACACACACACACACACACACACACACACACATATATATATATATATATATATATATATATATATATATATATATATATATATATACTCACATACACATCATACACACAAAGACGGAGAGAGAGAGAGGGGGGGGGGGATGGTAAGGGATTGAGTTAGCTGACAGTATGCATCAAGAGGGAAGGAGAGATGTATTGAACGTGGAAAGGTCCATACATGGCTGGAAATGTGCCTGCAATTGTGCGCGCCACTCTTTGCTGACTGATTGAATTGTGCGTGCGGAATTCTGGCCGCACTTTCTCTTGAAGCACCGAAAACCGCACTGGCAAACTATGGCAAAACAAAGTATTCTCTCTCTCTCTCTCTCTCTCTCTCTCTCTCTCTCTCTCTCTCTCTCTCTCTCTCTCTCTCTCTCTCTCTCTAATAATTCTCCAGTCCAAGTGTTTTCAGAGCCTGCACACTAAATGCAGGTGAAACTGCGCGCACAATTGTGAGCGTAGGTACGGTCTGAAATACGTGCGAACATTTTCACAATCAACGAACAGGTGCGATAGCACTTGCACGCACATTTGGGACTTCTAGCGTTCCGAGGAAATTAGACCTTCGTGGTTGAGGGGAAGGTGCTACGGCAGGAGGAGGTAAGGGGGTGGAAGTGGCTCAACATTTCCGTATTGCAGGATGATCGGATAATTAGAACGGAGGTGGGTAGGTGGGTGTCACAATCTGTGCTGGCCTTAAACATCGATATTATCCATGTCTTTGGCCTGAGTTTTTGCAGAATTTTGCTGCCATTAATTCTTTTCTAAGATTAAACAAAACAGGATGACGCAATACAAAGTGCGAGTCATCTTCAGTTTCTCTCTACAAAGTGGACATGGCATCTGACAGTATAAATGATTTCTGTTACAAAAATAACGCAAAGCTAAATCTGATAACCCAAACCGAACTTAGCTTATAATAGTACAAACAGTTCAAAATGATCGAACAAAAAGCATGCATCACGTTTCCGTTCTTCAGTAACATCGACTGTGAAGTCGGTAATGAACAAAGAAAACAAAACGGGATTAAGAACATCACCTTACCTTACACCAGCTGAAGAATGAATAGCTTCAGTCAGTTTTCTCCACATGACACATTTGCCTTAACACATTTGTACATGTTTTTAGCACAACAAAGTAGTTTCCCCGAAATGCCATTTTTGATATTAAGGACACCGCAAATTTGTATTCAGAGGATCAAATACCTTTACAGAGCAGTAAAGGCAACACATAGGTTTTGTTTATAGTTGGCATCAAGCTGTTTTTTCAAACAGGACATGAGTGCAAATAAATGATCGATAGTGGAATACCCTTTCCTATAACCTGCCTCATCTTTCCTGAGAGAGAGAGAGAGAGAGAGAGAGAGAGAGAGAGAGAGAGAGAGCAATCAGTGGACTGCAACTTGTTCACTAATTTTACTTTCTGCAGACACTTGTGTGTGGCCATACTCCTGTCCTATATTGTGCCAATCGTATTTGTCCTGCCCCGAGCCCCAGCATTCACTCTAATGTTGAGAGCGAACCCTTTGACCAACCTTAGTGTCGCTTTCATAGAAAATACAAAATGGCAACCAAGCGGCAGCAGACTAGCTATCGATATAACTAAGTTCCTTTCCTTCGCCTCCAAACCAGTCTGTTTGGTCATCATGATCGTTTGCTGTATCATCATCATCGTCAGTTTACGTCAATCAGCCCGCCAACGATTGCAGATGGTTGGAAAACGAAGGAAGAAAACGATGCTCGTGACAACAGAATTACAGAGATGCTGCTGTTTATCTGTGTTGTTTATATCATTCTCATCCTCCCTGATATATGCCATGACAATGCCATTGTAGTGTTTCCAGAATGTTATGTGTACAGACAGTACCACAGCACTTTCCCTGGTGGTGAACAGATTCATCTGGGTCGTTTCTTGCCTGAACTCTTCAATCACCTTTTGTGCTTATCCTGCACTGAGTTCTGCATTCCGACAAACATGAGAGGGTTGTGTGTTTGTTTTTTGGAAGAAACGACAACAATAACAGTTGAGCAGAAACATTGTAATAGGGTGTAAAACTCACCGTTTGAATTGTGTCATCATTGTGAAATGAATCAACAATGCCTGTTGTGTTCATTAAGTTTGACTTTTACATTTGGCGTGCCACCAAGGCGAACGTCTTGTGCAAATAAAGTGGGCAGAATGACATTGGAGATGTTTTTGATTTTGTACTTTACACAGCTCCACTTTGTCCTTCTGTTTCTGTCTCTGTCTGTCTGTGCTCTCTCTCTCTCTCTCTCTCTCTCTCTCTCTCTCTCTCTCTCTCTCTCTCTCTCTCTCTCTCCACTAATCTCTCTCTCTCTCTGTCTCTCTCTGTTTGCTTTTCATCTGCATCGACTTTAAGAAAGGCATGTCATCAGTTCAAACAGTTACCAGCTTTACCTCAACCAGAACCTGACAGCTAGGTGCTTTGGTCATCACATGGACTATCAATGAGTGCAAATTCCCCTTTCAAGAAAAATTCAAGGTAAATTACTGAACAGTCTTGAGAAATCCAAACATCTCGTATAAGAATGGATTTTCGTGTCTATGGAAAGGCAGCTTGCCACAGGTCCATGAGAGGGAAGGCTTTCTCCTGATTCAATAACAGCAAGGGACCTTGTTTCGCAGCAGATATTCGCATAGACTGCCTGAGCGCTTGGAGTCTGATTTGTTTGGCGTTACAACAAATAGTCTCACAATGTTTACTGGCTGGACCATGGTAGTTTGATTTATTTGGATTTGCAACAAACCTCCTTACAGTGTTTTTTGGCTTGGCTGTTGGAGTTTGATTCGTTTGGTTTTGCGGCAGATCTTTGCAGTATTTACTTGTTTGAGAGATCTAGGAACATGCATTAACCAAGAAACAACCCCTCTATCTCCCTTTCCTTACGCAGATAGTTCAGTGTGGCTTTTTAACTAAGATGCTGAAATATGTGTATAATTGTAAATGTTTGCTTATGCGCGTGTGTTGATGCTTGTGTGCACGTACACGTGTGTTTGTGCACGCCCTTATGCGTGTACACATATGCAACTTTGTATATATCATGCATGCCGTTAAAGACCTGCATATACAAGTATCCAGCAGTAGATGAATGGACAAATGCGTGGTATGGCAGTACAGAGGATAGCTGATTATTTTATATTTCTATTATATATAACATATAAAACTCCAACAGCCCAGCCAATGAATAGCATTGGGAGATTTGCTGCAAAGCTAAACAGGTAAAATTCCAATCGCCTATTAAGTAAAAGATGTTGGAAATTGTTGCTGGAAAGCCAAACAAATCAAACACCAACAGCCCAGCCAGTCAACAATGCTGGATGATTTGCTGTGAAGCCAGATGTCCTTCTGCTTGTGAAACAGGAGAAAAACCAGCTCCTTCTTGGTCACGTAATGTTCCGGAAAGGCTATAATGACGATGTCAATGCACACATTAGAAAAGGGTTCTGTGGCAAGTAACATTTCATGTAGACACAAACCAACTCGCTTGAATTATATGTCTGCATTCCCAAGGCGTGTCAGTGTTTTTACCTGAACATTTCTTGGTGGAGGCATCTGAGTCCATTTGGTGACCAGAGTACACAGGTGACATGTTCTGGTTGAAGTTATGCTGTTAACTGCGGGAAACGATGAGATTGATCTTTCTTGAAATAGATATGGAAGAAAAGCAAAAAGGAAAAGAAAGAGAGAGAGAGAGAGAGAGAGAGAGAGAGAGAGAGAGAGAGAGAGAGAGAGAGAGAGAGACAGAGACAGAGATAGAGACAGAGAGAGAGAGAGAGAGAGAAGGGAGGGAGGACTTTTTGCACGTGTGGCCAGGCACAATACAAAATTGAAAACATCTGTAACGTGATTGGGGCCATTTATTCAAGCAAAACTTTCGCCTTGGTGGATTCCACAAACTGACAGACAAACATATAGAATGCGCTAGCAATTGTCGATCGACTTCATGATGACAGAGCAATTTCCTGGGAGGAATTTACAACCAAACCCTGTTTTCCTACTTAATAGTTACTGTTGTTGTTTCTTCTTCCAAGACCAAAGGCACAACTCTTTCAGAGTTCGTCGGAATGCAGAGCTCAGTGCAAGATATGCAAAAAAGTTGATAGAAGAGTTCAGACAAGAAGCGATCCAGATGAATCTTTTCACTACCACAAAAGTGTTGTGGTACTGTCTGTACACATAATATTCTGGAAACGCTACAATGGCGATGTCATGACACATATCAGGGAAGATGAGAACGATATAAACAACACAGATAAACAGCAGCATCCTTGTAATTCTGTTGTCACGAGCATCGTTTCCTTCCTTCGTTTTCCCAACCATCTGCAATCGTTGGCGGGCTGATCGACGTAGACTGATGATGATGTTTATACAGCAAACGATCATGATGACCAAAAAGACTGGTTTGGAGGCAAAGGACAGGAACTTAGTTATGTCGATAGCAAGCTTGCTGTCCCCTGGTAGCCATTTTGTATTTTCCATGTAAGCGACACTAAGGTTGGTCAAATGATGTGTTCTCCACTTCACAGTGAAAGCCAGGGCTTGGGGGCAGGACAAATAATATGGGCACAATATAGGACAGGAGCATGGCTATACGCAAGCGTCTGCAGAAAGTACAATTAGTGAATAAGTTGCAGTCATCTGATTGCAATCTCTCTCTCTCTCTCTCTCTCTCTCTCTCTCTCTCTCTCTCTCTCTCTCTCTCTCTCTCTCTCTCCTCCCTTTACTACTTACACCCTATGCTCCTCTGTTTCATATTCCAATGTCTGTTCCACATGCATTTCTGGTGAAGCCAGGTACAAAATGCGTGTATTATGTGTGTGTGTGTGTGTGTGTGTGTGTGTGTGTGTGTGTGTGTGTGTGTGTGTGTGTGTGTGTGTGATGAGAGAGAGAGAGAGAGAGAGGGAAAAGGGGGAGAGAGACAGACAGATAGACTTAGATAGAGAGAGGGGCATCAGACCATAGTAAGCGGCGGAAAAACGGATAGGAAGACACAGACCTAACGACAGACAGACAAAGAAACAAGAAGATAGTGCAAAGATCTGCTGCACACTCGTCTTTACCTGTATGTGAGAAGACTCCTTGCTTTTAGTGGCATGGCAACAGACAGACACCTGTCCACATTCACAATGACGATGTGAATCGCTGTAATCAAGTTGGTGCATACTGCGACACTGATGAAGTTAGCAGAGATAAGAGTGAGCCAGTTGGCTATCTGAAGACTGTCTGTGAAGTAACAGTCAGGAATCAACAAAAAGTGGGACGTCAGGTTCAGAAAGTCAGCTACCGCCAACGAAAACAGCAGCAGGTTAATTCGGTCTGACAAACCTTGCTGTCAATCACAACACATGTCTTTAATAGTCTAACAAATGATTTGTTGGTCTAAATTGAACTCAAACGGTTCACCACGACATATTCCAAATATCTTTGTTAACAGACTATCTAAAGGTGTGCGAGGAAATTTCCTGCTTGTAAAGAATAAAAGAATGGTCAACAGAATGAATTACAGTCTTTATGGTTCAAATTGTGATGACGCAGTGTTTCAGGCCGAATGGAAAGAATTCAATAAAAGTGTCGGTTATGAAAATATAACAAGCTATTAGTGGTGACTGGACTCTCGTACAAATTCTTTCTCTGCATTGTAATGTGGAGGTAGAAGCAGTGATACAAGCACTGTCCTGGCGCTTATACACAGACAAGCTTCGAACTCAAAACCTGCGACACTGACTGACTCCAGGAACCCTGCTTTAAATGTGAATAGTACAGTGGGAAGCCCTGCTTGGCATAAAATAATGTGCAGCCTTCCGTTGAAAAAAAACGTCTTGGTAGTATGCCATGAAAGACACAAGACAAGACAAGATGGAAAGCATATGAACGTACTCCAGTTTATCCTGAATACGCGTGAGATATTTCATAAAGAGGTAAAACCATCTTGGGCTGGTGTAACCGTTAGTAATGGCTATTCTGGTAAACATCGGCCTTCATCATGAACATACTTACAAATTTACAGAAAAGATCGGCCAAGAACTTTCTGATATGTTCCCTTTAAGAAGAAAACCATTATGGGCCGTTAGAAACGGCTATAACGGTAAACTAAAACATCCGGCATTATTTGTGACCCAGGATGAACATACTACTCAAATTTTCAGAAAGATCGGCCAAGTACTTTCTGAGATATTCCATAAAGAAGGAAAACCGTTACAGGCCGTTACAGCCGTTAGTAATGGCTATAACGGGGTAAACTAAAGCGTCGGGCATCATCCGTGACCCATAATGAACATACCTACAAATTTTCACAAAGATCTGCCAAGTACTGTTTGAGATATTCCATAAAGAAGAAAGACCGTCACAAGCCGTTACAGCCGTTAGTAACGGTTATAACGGGGTAGACTAAAACATCGGGTATCATTCATGCCCATAATGAATATACCTACAAATTTTCAGAAAGATCAGCCAAGTACTTTCTGAGATATTCCATAAAGAAGAAAAACCGTCACAGGCCGTTACAGCCGTTAGTAATGGCTATAACGGCAAATTAAAACATCAGGTATCATTCGTGACCAATAATGAATATACCCACATTTTTCAGAAAGATCGGCCAAGTACTTTCTGAGATATTCCCATGAAGAAGGAAAACCGTTACAGACCGGTTAGTAACGGCTATAACGGTAAACTAAAACACCCGGCATTACTTGTGACCCATAATGAACATACCTACACATTTTCAGAAAGATCGGCCACGTACTTTCTGAGATATTCCATAAAGAAGAGAAAAACTGTTATGGGCCGTTATAACTCTTAGTAACGGATATAACGATACACTAAAACATCGGGCATCATCCGTAACCCATAGTGAACATACCTGCTAATTTTCACGAAGATCTGCTAAGTACTTTCGGAGATATTCCATCAAGAAGAAAAAAAAACGTTACAGGCCGTTACAGCCGTTAGTAACGGCTATAACGGCAAACTAAAACATCTGGTATCATCCCTGACCAATAATGAATATACCCACATTTTCAGAAAGATCGGCCAAGTACTTTCTGAGATATTCCATGAAGAAGAAAAACCGTTACAGGCCGTTAGTAACGGCTATAACGGTAAACTAAAACACTCGCCATTATTTGTGACCCATAATGGACATACCTACAAATTTTCAGAAAGATCGGCCTAGTACTTTCTGAGATAGTCCATAAAGAAGAAAAAACCATTACAGGCAGGCCATTACAGCCGTTAGTAACGGCTATAACGGGCTAAGCTAAAATATCGGGCATCATCCGTGACCCATAATGAACATACCTGATAATTTTCACAAAAGAGATCGGCCAAGTACTTTTTGACATATTCCATAAAGAAGGAAAACAGTTACATGACGTTACAGCCCGTCAGTAACGGCTTTAACGGGTAAAACTAAAATATCGGGCATCATCCGTGATCCATAATGTACATACCTGATACTTTTCAGAAAGATCGACCAAGTACTTTCTGAGATATTCCATAAAGAAGAAAAAAAACCGTTACTGGCCGTTACAGCCGTTAGTAACGGCTATAACGGTAAACTAAAACATCGGGCATTATTCGTGACCCATAATGAACATACCTTCAAATTTTCACAAGGTCGGCCAACTACTTTCTGAGATGTTTTATAAAGAAGGAAAACAGTTACAGGCTGTTACAGCCGTTAGTAATGGCTATAACGGGGTAAACTAAAACATCGGGCATCATCCGTGATCCATGATGAACATACCTGCTAATTTTCATAAAGATCAGCCAAGTACTTATGGAGATATTCCATAAAGAAGAAAAACCTTTACAGCCGTTAGTAACGGCTATAACGGTAACGGTAAACTAAAATCGAGCATTATTCGTGACCATAATGAACATACCTACAAATTTTCACAAAGATCGGCCAAGTACTTTTGACATATTACATTAAAAAAAAAAAAAAAACGTTACAGGCCGTTACAGCCGTTAATATCGGCTATAACGGGTAAACTAAAATATCGGGCATCATCCGTGATCCATAATGTACATACCTGACAATTTTCAGAAAGATCGACCAAGTACTTTCTGAGATATTCCATAAAGAAGAAAAAACCGTTACTGGCCGTTACAGCCGTTAGTAACGGCTATAACGGTAAACTAAAACATCGGGCATTATTCGTGACCCATAATGAACATACCTTCAAATTTTCACAAGGTCGGCCAACTACTTTCTGCGATGTTCTATAAAGAAGGAAAACAGTTACAGGCTGTTACAGCCGTTAGTAATGGCTATAATGGGGTAAACTAAAACATCGGGCATCATCCATGACCCATAATGAACATACCTGATAATTTTCACAAAGATCGGCCAAGTACTTTCTAAGGTATTCCACAAAGAAGAAAAACCGTTACAGGCCGTTGCAACCGTTAGCAACGGCTATAACGGTAAACTAAAACATCGGACATTATTCGTAACCCATAATGAACATACCTACAAATCTTCGCAAAGATCGGCCAAGTACTTTTTGACATATTCCATAAAGAAGGAAAACCGTTACAGGCCGTAACAGCCGTTAGTAACGGCTATAACGGGCTAAACTAAAATATCGGGCATCATCCGTGACCCATAATGAGCATACCTGATAATTTTCACAAAGATCGGCCAAGTACTTTCTAAGGTATTCCATAAAGAAGAAAAACCGTTACTGGCCGTTACAGCCGTTAGTAACGGCTATAACGGTAAACTTAAACATCGGACATTATTCGTGACCCATATGAACATACCTACAATTTTTCACAAAGATCGGCCAAGTACTTTTTGAGATAAAGAAGATAATCAGCTACTGCCCGTTACAGCCGTTAGTAACGGCTATAACGGGCTAAACTAAACTAAAACAGCGGGCATCATCCGTGACCCATAATGTTTATACATGCTAATTGTCACAAAGATCGGCCATGAACTTTCTGAGATATTCCATAAAGAAGAAAAACCGTTACTGCCCGTTACAGCCGTAAGTAATGGCTATAACGGTAAGCTAAAACATCAGGCATCATCCTTGACCCATAATGAACATACCTACAAATTTTCAGAAAGATCGGCCAGTAGTTTTGTGTGGAGCGAGTGGAACACATTTTGACCACGGACGGACGGACGGACGGACGGACAGGCACACATTCTTCGTTCCCATTCTAAAGTACTCCCTGTTCTATAAGAACCAGGGTACAAAAAAAGATACACCCTGAGAAGTACTGTCCTAAACTGCAGAACAAACCAGCTGGAGCAATCCTGCACCACCCTCGGAAGCCTGCGCTATGTTTACATGGGGTGCAGGCATCCACAGGGCATTCCATTACTATGAGAGTCCAATCCTCACCATGGACATAATTACTCGCTGGCAGATGCCTTTGTATAATGACTATTGGATGTGACACAACAGAACCTTCACGGAAGCGTTTCCATGGGCACACCAGCATATATGACTGCAGAGCTCATGCTGCCGTGAAGCAACTGCCACATGCATCCCATAGCCTCACTCGTTGCTGTTCCGCTGGGAGGTGAAGACAGCACAACTCCAGACATGGCCAAGTTTTCGCCATGAGGTCTCACATGCTCTCTGAAGAGAATGCCGTGCCACAGTCTTTCCCGCTGTCAAATGGACTTTCCCTGCTGTGTGGGTAGGTGTAGTGTTGATGGTATGCCAGGAAAGATACACATATCACAGACTCACAGGACCTCAGCTTGGTAACCGCAGGATCTTGACGCCTGTAGGTGTGCAGTAGTGGGTGGATGGAGAGAACGAGTTTGATGTCTTTTGCACAATTCACAGGCACGCGTATTCGTTTCGGGATGGTGGTGGTGATAGTAGTAGTAGATGCTGTGCGTGTCATGTGTTCCACGTGCCGCGTGGTGAAGGGAAGGGGGCGGTGGTCAACTACGGTGATATTTCTGTTCTTTTGGTGTTTGGCTGAATTGTTGTGTGTATGTATTGCCCTGCCTACCTGGGTAGTGCCGACTGAAGAGCTGCCAGCTGGCGCTTCATTCAGTCGTTTCCCGTGTCATCCAGTCAGTATCGTTCAATATCGATCACTCATTTTCCTTACTTCCCTCATTCTTTCCATTTCTCACTCAGGGTGCATGCTATGTGTAACGTGTCATCCATACCAACGGCCAAACTGGCCTACTCTTCCGAATGTTGGTGATGGGATTTTACGTGTGTGCAAGATGTTATGCGTGCATTCACACACGGAACCTCGGTTTATAGTCTCATTCGAAGGACTGTATGGAAATGGAGTCAGAACCAATGTTAACTCCGAGGGAAAAATCCCCCTGTACCGAAACGCCCCGGCGGAGGTTCGAACCCGCAACCCCAGGATCACCAAGATTGCGAGTCAGGCGCTCTACCAATTGAGCTATTCCGGCTCCTAATATTTATGATCATAATTACTATTTCTTTATTACTCTTATTGTTGTTGTTGTTGATGTAATTATTGTCTTAATCATTTGCACTATTCCCAGTATTATTATTGTTTTTATGATCATTATCATCACAATTATTATTTCTTGTTATTATTATTATTATTACTATTATTATCGTTGTTGTTGTTGTTGTTGCTAGTTTGTTCTTGTTGCTAGTGTCGAGCTGTTTTTCTTGTTGTTATTGTTGTTGATGATGGATAATGCCTATGTCATTTTCTCGCCATTCGCTACAAACAATTAGATGCACATGCGCGCACGCACACTTTTTGCATTGAGGGCAGAAAAGATGACAAGAATGTTACTTCGTTCAAGAGCTGAATGGGTGACTGAAAGAGTTATGATTGGCACTTTTGTGCTCTAGAGAAATATAACAACATAAGGAAAATAATGACTAAACTTACAAACGAAAATAGTACTGGAATTTTCGATGGAGATGACATTGCCAAAGAATTAGATATATTTACAAAGTTTTATATACGGGATAAAAAGAACAAGAACTCCGAGACGTAATGTTCTAGATCTGACTGACGATTTACCCAAATTAACTAACAAAGAAAGTTCAACCAAAGAAGGATACATTTCTTGGAAGAAACAGACTTTGCTTACAATGATATGGAACATAACAAAAGCCCAAGATCGGATGATTTTATGACAAATTTTATAGTAGTACCATTTATCATAACATACTTAAACGAGGGATTTTTAAAACACAAAAAGGACTGATTACATGTTTGCCAAAAACTCAGTAAACCAAGAGACATAGTGAAGAAAAAACATTGAAGACCAACATAGCTCCTGAATGTAGTTGTCAAAACATGCTCTACGTGCACTGCCAATCAATTAAAACGTGTAATGCCGTAATCAACAAATGAAGATGAAAGCGGCTTTGTGGCAAATCGATTTATTGGGGTCATTAACCGGCGTATTCATGAAATGATTTATTACTCAGACGACGAAAACGTGCCTGGCCTTCCACTTTTTCGGGACTTCAAAAACGCATTCGATTCACTTGATAGAAAATTGGTACTGAATTCTGCATGCTTTCGAATTCGGACACCATCTTTGTAGATAGGTGAGCACGTTTTATAACGATATAACGTTGGATGTGCCTTGAATGGAGCATTGTCAACATGGTTTACCACTAAAAAAAAAAAAGGATGTATACTGGGTGATCTGATTTCCTGCCACATATTCATTCTATGCGGTGAAATGTAAAGTTGCATGATTAGACAAAATAAAAACATAGTTGAAATAGGGTCTAATGCCACATATCATAACCAAACCAGAGCTTCAAACATACCATGCCAGATTTGCATTCTGCTGTACCCTTCTCATCTTAGTGATAGAATTTTTTTTTTTTACATTGTATCTATTTCTTTTTGATCGTTAGCGCAAAAATTTTTCTTTTTTAAAGTAATTTCATGTCCCTATTACACCTAAGGGAGCAATAAAGGACAATGCCATTTTTGCCACATAACGATTTCAGAGGTGTTTTCATGTCTAAAACCAGTAGAAAAGTAGGTTTATAACTGTGTGACGTGTTATCTTCTTGTAACATTTTTCTGTGCTTCCGTCCACTTTATGCATATAGTTTGTCATTACTTTAACTGTTATTGTACATTTAATTATAAGTAATCTTTATTAAAAGATAGTTTTTATAATCATGTTTGCTGCTGATGCCGTGAATGGATATGACTTATGCATATGAATTTTACGTATTTGCCAATTAAGAAATATTGAAAACATCTAATTAAAACAAATTAAGAAATGCTTACTGTTCTTCTCGTCGGCTTCCTGTTTCTATTCTTGTTTTGTTTTCTTTCTGATCAATTTATCTGTCTGTTGGTCCGTCCGTCCGTCCGCCCGTCTCTCTCTCTCTCTCTCTCTCTCTCTCTCTCTCTCTCTCTCTCTCTCTCTCTCTCTCTCTCTCTCTCTCTCTCTCTCTCTCTCTCTCTCTCTCTCTCTCTCTCGCTTGTATACATTTACGGAATCAGTAAAACAAGCAGATACATATATAATACGTCGATGTCCGAACAATAACCGAAAAAATAAATACCTTCCCGAAAACAATGCAAGAGAGAATGTTTCCTGGAGTGCCAACAAACATAAGCAGCTGCCGTATGTAGCATTTGGTCAGCACCGTGACCACCTCACGGACATGGGCACTGACAAAGGGATCCGCGTGGTCCCAAGGCATGTCTTCTGGTTTCACCTCATCACTGGTGCCAGAGAGTGTGTCAGCAGTGCTTTGTTTTGTGTTGGAACTCTGTGTGCTACGGCTGAGCATCGTGGCGCCAAGGTGATATCTCATTTACTTTGACCATGTCTGTAACTTAGTTTTATCTCTCTCTCTCTCTCTCTCTCTCTCTCTCTCTCTCTCTCTCTCTCTCTCTCTAGCTCTTAATATTTTTACGTAATTAGTTACACTTTTTTTGTTTCTTTGTACTATATTGTTTCGGCGCCGCAAATATTGATGTACACCCTCTTGGCATAAAGGCTATATGCAGGCCATTGTCAATAAAATCGTAGCTGAACCGTCTCTCTCTCTCTCTCTCTCTCTCTCTCTCTCTCTCTCTCTCTCTCTCTCTCTCTCTCTCTCTCTCATTTGCCTCCTCTGGTGCGCGTTCGCGAGTGTATACATCTGTGGGTGAATGCATGTGCGCGCGTGCGCGCGAACTCCATGTGTCCAGACGTGCATGAGTGCGTGTCTTAGTGTATGTATGTGTGTGTGCGTGTTTGCGTTGGTGAACACGTACGTGCGGACGTAGCTGTGTACCTGCGTGCATGCATGCATGCATGCGTGCGTGTGTGTGTGTGTGTGTGTGTGTGTGTGTGTGTGTGTGTGTGTGTGTGTGTGTGTGAGTGTGTGTGTTCTCTCTCTCTCTCTCTCTCTCTCTCTCTCTCTCTCTCTCTCTCTGTGTGTGTGTGTGTGTGTGTGTGTGTGTGTGTGTGTGTGTGTGTGTGTGTGAATGACTATGAAATAAACACATAATAGACCAATAAAACCCATTTCTGTAAAAACTTTTTCAAGCACAAAGTACCTTCATCAATCTAAGGATATGTGCTTACATGAGTACGTGCATGAGGTTCATGCGCAAGATGGCGGCAGGAGTATTGAACTAACCCACGTCGCGGACAGTTGTGCTCTTATAATGTATAGTCATGACTAAAACCAGGATTCAACCAGTACGAGATGCTTCTTCAAAGAACTCTACAAGGAAATGTTCGGTCAGCACTGAGAACAAGAAGTCAGAGCCTGTGAAATCCAAGAATGTCGCCACTACAACCGATGGCTTAGAAGAATTTGCTTCCAACGGTAGCATCTTTGACAGTGCTGTTCAACACCGTTCTACCCTTACCTCCAGTCTGTCAACAGTAGGCCAATTTGATCAACAGGTCAGTGTGAGTACCAGCGTAAAATTTTTATGTGATCGGATCGTGGCATTGGAGAAGAACATAGAAAATCTAACAAACATCATTTTAAGCTTGCAGAAAAATCATAATGAGATAAGACTGGAAAAGTAGTGCCGTCTTCTCAGCAAGCTCTGTCTTACTCTGATGCCGTTAAAACACCAGTATCGGCCTCACCAGTTGTTACACCTGAAAGCGGTCCAAAATCATGTACGATAGGTCAACACAAAAATCCACTTAAAAATAAAAGCAAAACCCATCCTTCTGAATAAAAACAAAAGAATTTAAAGTCCTCTGACGCTATTCGTGCGGATGACGCAGCAAGGATGATGTCATCTTCTCAACAAAAGAAAGAAGTTTCTCCTGGTACCAGTGGTAGTCGTAGATCTAGACCTAGATCTACAAGAGATTTCCAGACGAAGCCAGAACTACCAACTGTCGCTATTATCCACGATTCCATTCTCAACGGCGTGCAGCCAAAACGACTGGGCCTATCTTACGGCTTCATGTCCGAAAGCGAAAATCGTCATCAATCGAGGACATTGGGAAGGCTGTGGCAACATGTAAAGATGCTGATGCTTTTGTTCTCCACTGTGGTATCAACACTCTAAAACGTAACACTGCCCAGGCTGCCAGCAAGATGTTCATCGATGCTGTACGCAAGATACAGACTGACCACCCCAACGCGAAGCTGGTTATCAGCAAGACTTCTTCAGTGAAAGACTCTTTCCTAGAAGCAAAAAGACACTTATTTAACGCCTTGGTCTTCGCTGAACTTGTCGACGAGAACAACATTACCTTTTTCAGTCACGAGAACTTGCTGCAGAGAGCCCTCCGAAACCAACTACACCCAAACCAGCGAGGGTCGTCTGTGCTGGCAGGAAACTTGGGCAGGCATCTCCAGGACCTCTTTTGGGAAAAGCCCAGGCAACATGCAAGGCCCAGATACCAACATCCCAGTGGCTTTTATGACTGGAGGGGTGTGTGGTACACCAGCTGGGACTATCCATAGAATGCCCTGTGTTTGCAACATACAGCTGTGCAATGAGTGCGTGTGTGTGTGTGTGTGGGGGGGGGGGGGGGGGGGGGGAGTGAGTGCGTGCGTGCGTGTGTGCGAACCTGCGCGCGCAAGCGTGTGTGTGTGTGTGTGTGTGTGTGTGCATGCATGCATGCATGCAGTAGAACGTGAAAAGTATGTGTGCATTTGTGTGTATTTGGCGTAAGTTGAGAGGTTTTTTTTTTTTTTTTTTTTTTTTTTTAATTGTATGGGGGGGGTGTCTGTGTGAAAGAGATAGAGGGCACAGCTCTTATATGTTGTGAAGATCTATTGAAAATACCACCATCAGTATATTGATTTCCCTTATATCCAAGGCTAAAAATGCATGTCGTTTTTGGTCAATCTATGCTTTGTGAGACACAACATCCCTCTAGAATATTATCTTGTTTGACAGCCAGAGAACTTGTTATTGCACAGCTAGTCTGCTGAAGTCACATTTTTGTATTGTTACATTTTTGGTTGTTCACTTTTCCCTCAAATTTTTCACATTTTTGTTTGGCTTGTTTATATTATGAAATGCTCTTTGTCAGAATAACTATGCTCATGAATAGATACTCCTATATTGTCCAAGACCTTATCAACTATATTTATAAGTCATATCTTTGTGACAGTAAGGGTATGACAAATGACAGAAATGGCTACAATCTGCATAACTACAGTTAAGCCTGTAAATTCAGTTTCTTATGGAGCTAGATCCAAACAGCCGCTTCACAGTGTTTCAGTGGAATGCAAGGTCTATTTCCACTAACCTATTATCTTTTGAAAGTCATGTTCTGGAAAAAGGCTATAGTGTTTTAGCACTCCAGTCATTGAATGTGGAAAGAAAAAGCTTCCCAATCTTAAGAATTATTACTATCCACCTCTTTACAGTATCAGTCAGGTAAATAAAAAGGTGCAAACTGCTATCTATATTAGACTTGACCTTGAGTTTACAAATATTAGCCCCATTTCCAGTGCCCATAGATAAACAAGATGTGTTTGCCACAGGTGCTGTCATCAAAGTAAATAAGGAATCAGTTTATAATGTTCTGTCCGTGTACTATCCTAATGGTCCTAAAGAGGATGACACAGACTGGCTGAAACATACTGATTTTACAAAGAGGAAGTGGATTATTATGGGTGACTTTAATGCTCATGCGCCCTATTGGGACACAAGTTGTAATAAAGTGACATCAAATAGATTTGTTGAAAATATTGTTGATTCAAGTTTAATTTTATTAAACGACGGTAGAATTACGAGAATTCCTGATGTAGTTACTCACAAGTCTAGTGCAATAGATCTATCGCTTGTTTCTCCAAATATAGCAGTTAACTATAACTGGTCCACAGTAGAAGATTGTTTAGGGAGTGATCACCTTCCCATTACAATCCTTTTTAATGAAAATATATTTGATGAACCGTCTACCACTGAATGTAAAATTCCAAAATTTAACTATAAATTGGCCGACTGGGAAGCCTTTCAAACTTTTCTTCTGTCACAAAATACATCACCAATTGAGGATGATGATCTAGATATATTTTATGCTAATTTCTCAAAAGTAGTATTATTAGCAGCTGAAAAGACTATCCCAAAATATAAATACAAAAGATTGGAAAGTATGTAGGCAACGTATGGTGGACAGAAGAATGTAGACTCGCTGTACAATCAAAGCGAAAAAGTTACAAAACATGGATAAGAAATAAGACAGAAGAAAACTTTAAAATCATGAAACAAGAAAAGAATAAATGTGCTAAAATAATTGCTCAAGCTAAAAAGAAGTACTGGGTTGAGTTTTGCGAAGTCGAAGTATCGGAATCAAAAGATTTATTTAAAGTTTGGAAAAAAGTTAAAGAAATGAAAAACTGCTATAAAAGTCAGTCATACCCTATAAAGCTACAAACTGATTTTCCTTCTGCTTTGGATAAAGCTGAAGCTTTTTCTGGTTTATTTTCAGCTTGTAGTCAGTCTAAAAATCTTCAGCCAGAAAGCCTTAGTCACAGAAACAATGAAGGACAAAAAGATGATTATATGGCTCCTCCACAAGAAAACGAACATTTCCTAAACTCACCTTTACTGTTGTCAGAACTAACAGAAGCATTAGATTCTATCCCTTCACATGATTCAGCTGTTGGTCTTGATGGGGTGTCCTATCAACTCATTAGACATTTACCTTCTTCGTGGAAGTATTACTGCATTCATTATTCCAAAAATGTTGGATTAATGGCACTATTCCAAAAATCTGGAAAAGTTCGGTAGTAGTCCCAGTACTCAAGGAAGGTAAACCGAGGACATCTTTACACAGTTACAGACCCATAGCTCTAACCTCTCATGCTGGTAAACTTTTAGAAAAAAAATTATTCAAAAACGACTGTTATATTACTGTGAAAAAATGGCGTGATTCCCGTTCAGCAAGCGGGCTTTCGAAAAGGTCGTTGTACCACAGACCATTTAGTTAAACTGACCAGTCACATTTAAAAAACAATTCTCCCGCAGAAAAAGCACTTTGGCTACATTTTTTGATGTCAAAAAAGCCTATGACTGCGTATGGCACGCAAGGCTACTTTTCAAATTAAAAATGTTGGTATTTCTGGGAGAATGTTTGATTACATTAAAAGCTTCCTAACAGAAAGAAGCATATGTACACGAATTGGAAGAACTTATTCATCCTTTAGAAATGTAGATATGGGGCATTCCTCAGGGATCAGTTATTGCTCCCATGTTGTTTGCAATCCTAATCCATGATCTTCCCAAAAAATCTATGTCAGAAGCCACGCATGTAGTTCAATATGCAGATGATATCGCTATTTGATTAACTGTACATTAAGGAAACATTCAAATAAAAGAACAATAAACTTTGTACAGAATGTACCAAAA
>JADBJO010002651.1:55000-57500 GCA_016801955.1 Conus betulinus
CATTGAACACTGGGAATGCGAAATGTATCAAACATTGAACACAGGTTTTGAACTTTCATGTTTTCTTCTCGATTTTAGATAAGGAAGAGATCGGCAATAAGAGGAAGAAATTTCCACCTGTTTCTGCAGTATGACGTCATGAGACAGCACACACTTTGTAATGACGCGCGCTCAAAACAGAGGAAAAAGAAAACGAGGACGTGTCACTCTTGTTATTGATAAAAAAAAATGACCTAGCCTGTGTTAGGTAGGTACTCAAGCTCTGACCAGCGCGTTGGGCGAATGCATAGGTCAGACATCTGCTAAGTCGTAGCCATGAGACCCTCTTCTTGAATTCTCTCATCTTAGTCATTAATTTATTTATCCATCAACCAAAAATCGTGCGCAGTGTGGTCTCGAAAATTAACGGATGTGACGTAGCGGATGTGATGAAGCGTAAACTGGTACACATTTGTTTTTGTGGTGAAATGTTATTTCTTTTTCTTATTTTTTTTCTTTTTTTTTATTTGGGTCTCCAGTTTATGTGTGCCCTCAGTAGATTGCACCCACGCAGCTCATTCAGACCCCTGTTCACAGCCACAGCCCGATCCCCCTCCGCAGCCCCAGCACCAGCAATCTGCAGGTAGCAGTCAATGTCAGGTCATCAAGAGGCAACCCACCAGAGGAGATACTGCACTGCTGCTTAGTCAGTGGTGTTCAGTGGCGCCTGTTCTGATCTAACATACGTAGGACACCACCTACTAAGCCTCCTGCTGACCACAATGATTGCTTATTCGAGGAACCGGCCTGAGTGAACTCTCCCCCCCCCCCCCCCCCCTGAATGCGCCACCACGACCGCCCCCATGGACTCGCCGATACCAGTGACCCGATGAAATCAACCAAGGCCATAGATGTCGAGAGGACATCGACACTGAGGCACCATGAGGGCAGGGCATTCAATGGTGATCGATGAGAATGAGGATTATGAATTGATGCTAAGGTCTGGCATTCCGGTCTGAGACTGCATGACAGGGCTGTACTCCACCTTACTTTCGTAGCATATCCTAGCATCAACTAGGCCCGAGATATACAGACACCTGCAGTGTTGGTCAGGAAATTTAAGCAACACTCTCAGAGATGCAGCGACTTTGAGGCTGAAACTCGACTGTATGGTCCCAGTCTTCCCAGTTGAGCCCATAACAAACTCAACTCTGGGGAGGAGCCGGTCGGGAGCAGAAAAATCCCACATGGGCTGTGATGGGAATCGACCCTACGACATCCCAGCCGGGAGTCTGCGACGTTAACCACTTCCCACGGCTGCTGGTTCCCTGAATATATTCCATACATCCTTGTTGAAAAGCAGTTTTTGTTCCGAATTCCGGCGTGAGTTCAACTGTCGTTGGTAAATCGTGTAAAAATGTGCTTTTGTCTACACAAAGACGAGTTGAAGAGAGAGTGTGTTTTTTGTGTGATTTTTCTTTTTTCTTTGCATGTCATAAACAAGTGGATTCTGTTCATCAATGTTAAACATTCACATGGACTTGGCACATTTTGACCTGCTTTTTGCTGTGCCATATGCTGTCAAGTGTCACGTAGTCCCCAAGTGTACTCTTTTCGCTATTTCCGAAGAGCTATCATAGTGATTTTATGCACGGATCTGTCTCTGTATCCAGCGCTCAGTTACGTCTTTGACTACTAAAACCTTGAATGTGAACGCGCGGAGTGCCAATCATGTGTCTCACATCAATGTATTAAAGCTGACCCGAGATCTGCTTTCACCATCGTATCATGATTATGTAGGTCTGTGAATCGAATATCCAACATCTGTCAAAGTTTACGTATTGTCCCCTTGATTCTCATATTGACAGGTGCATACAGTTGGTAGGGGTGGCCAGCTCTCTCTCTCTCTCTCTCTCTCTCTCTCTCTCTCTCTCTCTCTCTCTCTCTCTCTCTCTCTGCTTTCATTCACCAAAAGCAAGAAAGACACCCGTATAAATATATTCTGCGATGGATTTGATCAAGGCAAGAATTACGTGATAAGGAAACTCTGAAAGTCTAACAGTGAATAGTAAAGATCACAGAGCTGATTTAGCAAGTAACCTTTGGTCATTATGCAAACAATTCAAGCTGCTTGTGATATCCATTCATCTAGAGCACGTGCTGATGAGAGGCAGAGAGCAAATGAAGACACTTATCAAACTACTCTTCTACTGGTTTTGTGTGAAGGAAGCGTATTTGTAAATTTGTTCTGCTGATGTTGTCTGATTAATTTGCTTCCGTATGATTATTCTTTTAAATGTGTGTGTGTGTGTGTGTGTGTGTGTGTGTGTGTGTGTGTGTGTGTGTGTGTGAGAGAGTGAGTGTGTGTGCGTGTGTGTGTGTGTGTGTGTGTGTGTGTGTGTGTGTGTGTGTGTGTGTGTGTGTGTGTGTGTGTGTGTGCGTGTGTGTGTGTGTGTGTGTGTGTGTGTGTGTGTGTGTGTGTGTGTGTGTGTGTGTGTGTAAAATTTCTTCTGTTATAATA